>CM038143.1:509482251-509659751 GCA_021437245.1 Aegilops speltoides
GATAGAGAGAGAGACTTTAGTGAAGTCAGGATGTCGCCGAAGGGCGAGTGCTGAAAGATGCCCGTGGTGGTGAACTCCATGATCGCGCCCAATCAGCGATTGGCAGGGGCGCGGAAGGTTCGGAGTTCGGAGAGGAGTCCGGCGCCTTGGAGTCACGAGCCAGAAGGACAGGGTTGGTGTTCGGGTCAATCACCGTAGACATAGCAGCCCCCGAGGCGGTGTCCAGCCACCCGTCCTCGATCGGCGCAGTCGGCTCCGAGCTAAGGGTCGGAGCGGACACTTGTGCGGCCTCCAGGGCACTGTCCGGCGGCAGAGCTAGATCATGCCCATCGTGACAGTGCGGCGCGCTTGGCTGCGGCTTGAACCCGTCGAAGATCGAGTCTCCGCGGACGTCACCCGTATAGTTCAAACTTCCAAATTTGACCTGATGACCAAGGGCGTAGCTTTCAATCTGCTCCAGATGGCCAAGCGAATTGGCCCGCAGTGCAAAGCCGCTGAATACGAAGATCTGTCCGGGGAGAAAAGTCTCACCCTGGACCGCATCATTGTTGATGATCGGAGGAGCCATCGGGCCTAGATATGATGACACAGAGGAACTCTCAATGAAAGCACCAATGTCGGTGTCAAAACCGCGGATCTCGGTAGGGGGTCCCGAGCTGTGCGTCTAGGCGGATTGTAACAGAGACAAGGGACACGATGTTTTACCAGGTTTGGGCCCTCTCGATGGAGGTAAAACCCTACTCTTGCTTGATTAATATTGATGATATGGGTAGTACAAGAGTAGATCTACCACGAGATCAGAGAGGCTAAACCCTAGAAGCTAGCCTATGGTATGATTGTTGTTCTGTCCTACGAACTAAAACCCTCCGGTTTATATAGGCACCAAAGAGGGTTAGGGTTACACAGAGTCCGTTACAATGGTAGGAGATCTACATAACCGTATCGCCAATCTTGCCTTCCACGCCAAGGAAAGTCCCATCCGGACACGGGACGAAGTCTTCAATCTTGTATCTTCATAGTCCAGGTGTCTGGCCAAAGGCTATAGTCCGGCCATCCGGACACCCCCTAAACTAGGACTCCCTCATGGCGGAACAGACTCTAAGGCAGCGACAACACCGAAGCCAACATCCAGCGCAATGCCATCACCGGCAGACGAACATGTTCAGGAGAAGGAGGCACCACGCTTGCATTGTGTGGATGATTGCATCCGAAGGACTAAATAGGGGTCAACCATGGTCTGTCTCCACCGCCGCAATGGGCCACCACCCTTCACCTAGGCTCAATGGGTTACGCACAGGCAACCAATAGAGTGGTTCTCAGAACCCAGAACCATGGTGCACAAGCTGTTAAATGAAGACACACAAAAGAACAGATCCACAAGCAGCAACAAACCAACCATCCTGGCACCGTCGCCGGCAATGATAAGACTACACACCGGGCGAGAGCTTTCAATAGAAGTCACAACCATGGAGCAGGCTGGCCAAAAGGGCCAACATGGAGCACCAAAGGTCTATCATGTTTCCTGAGATAATGGCAAGCCAACAACGATGCTGCCAAGCCACCACTACTCACCCACCGCCTAGCAGATCCGGGCCGATGCCTTCAAGAAGGAGCACGACACCACAACATCGTCGAAGACCAAAGTGGGGGACCAAGGGATTGCGCGCACGCTCAGCGATAGGGGTGGGTAGGGGAGGATCCTGTCCGGAGCCTCTAAGGAGGGGATCGACACCTAAAGGTGTCGACTTTGATGAGGCCGCCGTGTCGGCCAGAAGTTTCCTCCGGATCCACACCCTCCCACCGGATTCGTGGAGCTAGCACACGGGGAGGACGACAATAGCCGCCGGGAGCCAGAGCCGGCGCGGAACATAGTAGATCGGGTAAAGGGCAGAGGAGCACTAAGAACTAGTGGATGGCCAGCTTGGAGCCACTACCCATGCAACCAACGACCACTGCCCCTCTTCGCCCGCACTGCCGAGGAACGACCCACCTGCACCCATAGTGGGCACTTAAAATTTCCAGATATTGCAGGCTAGGTTGTGAAAATACAACCCACACCTACTTGAGTTCGCATGCTGCTACCTCTTGAGCACTGTGTTGGATTTCCCCGAAGAGGAGAGGATGATGCAGCAAAGTAGCGTAAGTATTTCCCTCAGTTTTTGAGAACCAAGGTATCAATCCAGTAGGAGACCACGAACAAGTCCCTCGTACCTACACAAAACGATAGCAAATCGCAACCAACGCTTAGGGGTTGTCATTCCCTTCACGGTCACTTACGAGAGGAGATCTGATAGAGATAATATTTTTGATATTTTTGATAGATAGATGCAAAGTAAAAGTAAAGGCAAAGTAAAAACAAAGCAAGTAAATAAAGTGATATTGATTGATATGATGAGAATAGACCCGGGGGCCATAGGTTTCACTAGTGGCTTCTCTCAAGAGCATAAGTATTCAACGGTGGGTGAACAAATTGCAGTTGAGCAATTGACAGAATTGAGCATAGTTATGAGTATATCTAGGCAATGATCATGTATATAGGCATCACGTCCAAAACAAGTAGATGGAAACGATTCTGCATCTACTACTATTACTCCACTCATCGACCGCTATCCAGCATGCATCTAGAGTATTAAGTAAAAACAGAGTAACGCCGTAAGCAAGATGACATGATGTAGAGGGATAAATTCATGCAATATGATAAAAACCCCATCTTGTTATCCTCGATGGCAACAATACAATACGTGCCTTGCAACTCTTTACATCACATCGAGTAAGGACACCGCAAGATTGAACCCAAAGCTAAGCACTTCTCCCATTGCAAGAACTACCAATCTAGTTGGCCAAACCAAAAAGATAATTCGAAGAGACTTACAAAGATAACTCAATCATACATAAAAGAAATTAGAGATGAATCAAGTATTTTCCATAGATAATACTGGATCATAAACCCACAATCATCGGTCTCAACAAACACACCGCAAAAAGAAGATTACATCGAATAGATCTCCACGAGAGAGGGGGAGAACATTGTACTGAGATCCAAAAATGGAGAAGAAGCCATCTAGCTACAAGCTATGGACCCTAAGGTCTGAAGTAAACTACTCACACTTCATCGGAGGGGCTATGGTGATGATGTAGAAGCCCTCCATGGTGGATGCCCCCTCCGGCGGAGCTCCGGAACAGGCCTCAAGATGGGATCTCATGGATACAGAAGGTTGCGGCGGTGGAATTAGGTTTTTGGCTCCTGTTCTGATCTTTGAAGAATGAAAATAAGCTGTCAATGGAGATAAGTTGTCAACATTATATTTTGAAATAAACAATATAAATTACTTAATAACTATGTTTAGCTCACATGAGGGAAGAACTGGAGGTGTATCCACAAAGACCCAAATCGTAGGTGTCTCTTGCTCGATTGTAGGATCACCAAGATCCATGGTGACAAGCATACCCTCATCAAGACCATACATCTTGCAAAATGCATCCCAATTTTTGCAACCAAAATGGGTTACACTCTGAGCATTGTACAGCTTTACTTGAAAATCCACACCATGTTCGGTACTTAGGATAATTTTTTGGTTTCAAAAATTTCATGGTCTTCAATACCCATCCTCTCCAAGACATAGCGTCTTGCAAAGCATGGGATAAGCTAGTCGAATTGGAAAGATGAAAATACATGTTAAAATAGTTGAAGTCGTGCTTAATTACGAAAAAACTATTGTCGCTGCTATGCATCAGATGAACATCGCAGGTCTCCTCGAGCTTAATGCTGAAGCGCCGATCTTCGCCCAGCTCAATGAACTGTCATGCAGATACCTCGGTTGTCGTGGCACCATCGCACTCCCAGCGGTTATCGCCGTCCGATGAGTACGACATTTCCGCCCACGCTCATAATTTAGTTTTATTAGTCAACTATCTAGTTCAACTACTAAGCACTTACTATAAATAAATAAGTAGTACTTCCTCCGTTCCTAAATATAAGTCTTTTTAAAGATTGCACTACAAACTACATACGGATGTATATAGACATAGTTTAGAGTGTAGATTCACTCATTTTGTTCCGTATGTAGTCCATAGTGCAATCTCTAAAAAGACTTATATTTGGGAACAGAGGGAGTACTTACTAAAAACAAACTACTTCCATATATAGTAAAATAAATTAGCTTATTAAATCAACTAGCTAGCTAGTTCAACCATATATAAACTACTTCTTTTTTTTTTCCTTTTTCTAAATACTATGAACAAAAAATCATTAAAATTCTATGAACAAAATTAATTACACAATCTAAATATCACCAAAAAATCTATTAACAATAATATCACCAACCATGCATATTTAATAATAATATCACAAAAAATCTATTAACAGGAAAAAAAAATCTATTAACAGAAAAAATCTATTAACAGAAAAATCTATTAATTCAACTAGTTCAACTAAGCATTTACTAAAAATAAACTAGTAATTATATTAATTAATTCAACTAGTTCAACTAAGCATTTACTAAAAAAACTAGTTCTATATATTAATTCAACTAGTTCAACTAAGCATTTACTAAAAATAAACATTAACATATTTCTAACATAACATTTCTAACATTCTAAAAATAAATTAACTATAGATATAGTTCTAATTAATCTAAACATTAGAAAACAGAAAATAAGTAAAAATATATGTGTGTGTGTATGTGTGTGTGTGTGTGTGTGTCTGTGTGTATGTGTGTGTGTGGTGTTTGTAGTGTGTGTGTGTGTGTATGTGTGGATCCGTGTGTGTGTGTGTGTGTACGGACGGGCCGGGCGCGTACGAGCGGCGGGGGCGGCGACGACGGGCGGCGGGGGTCGGGGACGGCGACGAGATTTGGCGGCGGAGGCCGGGACGGCGACAGACGGCGGCGGCGGTGGGGACAGCGACGAGAGACGGGCGGCGCATCGGGACGGCGACGATCGAGACGGGCGCGGCGGGGCGGCGACGACGACGGAGGCGGGCGCGCGGCGGGGCGACGACGGCGGCGGGGCGGCGAGGGCGACAAGACGGCGGCGCGTGTGGCGTCGTCGTCGGCGGAGATAGATCAGACTCTCGCGATTCGTGGAACGCGAAGTGGCGGCGATAACTGGTTTTTCGTAATTGTAGTATATATAGGGAGCCTTTAGTACGGTTGGAGCCACCAACCGTACTAAAGGCCAATTTTGGCCAGCCAAGCGGCGGAACGAGGCCCTTTAGTACCGGTTGGTGGCTCCAACCGGTACTAAAGGTCTTTAGTACCGGTTTGTGCCACAAACGGTACTAAACGTCTTGCTGCCACCAGCGGTGCGCTATATTTAGTCCCACTCGCTGAAGCGAAGGGCAGCCGACCGGTTTATAAACCCAACCGCGGCTGCCCATTCAACTCCTCTAAATAGCGTGCTTCGGGCCTAACTAAGCGCTGCTGCCGGTGAGCCTCTGGCCCATACGGGCTGCATTTGCACACCCTATGACTGGTAGGCTCACCGGCAGCGCCCACATTTTTTTAATTTTTTTCTTTTCCGCATTATTTATTTTCTTCTATTTATTTTTGAGTAATTTTTTATATAGTTATTTATTTTCTCGCTTTATTTTTTCTTCTATTTATTTCGAGTAGTTTTTTGCCGTATTTAGTTTCTTTGTGAATATTTTTGCTTTATATTAGTTTTTTCTTTTCTGCATTATTTATTTTCTTCTATTTATTTTTGAGTAATTTTTTATATAGATATTTCTTTTCTCGCTTTATTTTTTCTTCTATTTATTTCGAGTAGTTTTTTGCCGTATTTAGTTTCTTTGTGAATATTTTTTCTTTATATTAGTTTTTTTCTTTTCTGCATTATTTATTTTCTTCTATTTATTTTTGAGTAATTTTTTATATAGTTATTTCTTTTCTGCTTTATTTTTTTCTTCCTCTTCTTATTCTTCTTCTTCTCCTTCTTCTTCCTCCTCCTTCTTCTCCTCTTCTTCTTCTTCTTCTCCTTCTTCTTCCTCTTCCTCTTCTTCTTCTTCTTCTTCTTCTTCTTCTTCTTCTTCCTCTTCTTCTTCTTCTTCTCCTCATCCTCCTTCTTCTTCTCCTTCTCCTTCTCCTCCTTCTTCTTCTTCTTCCTCTTCCTCTTCTTATTCTTCTTCTCCTTCTCCTTCTCCTCCTTCTTCTTCTTCTTCCTCTTCCTCTTCTTATTCTTCTTCTCCTTCTACTTCTTCTTCTTCTCCTTCTTCTTCCTCTTCTTATTCTTCTTCTTCTCCTTCTTCTTCCTCCTCCTTCTTCTCCTCCTCTTCTTCTTCTTCTTCTCCTTCTTCTTCCTCTTCCTCTTATTCTTCTTCTTCTTCTTCTTCTTCTTCCTCCTCTTCTTCTTCTTCTTCTCCTCATCCTCCTTCTTCTTCTCCTTCTCCTTCTCCTTCTCCTCCTTCTTCTTCTTCTTCTTCTTCCTCTTCCTCTTCTTATTCTTCTTCTTCTCCTTCTTCTCCTTCTCCTTCTCTTCTTCCTCTTCTTATTCTTCTTCTTCTCCTTCTTCTCCCTCCTTCTTCTCCTCTTCTTCTTCTTCTTCTTCTTCTCCTTCTTCTTCTTCCTCTTCTTCTTCTTCTTCTTCTTCTTCTTCTTCTTCTCCTCCTCCTCCTCCTCCTCCTTCTTCTTCTCCTCCTTCCTTTTGCCATAATGAAGAAGTCCGGAGTTGTAATAAGTTATTAAAATAAAAAGAAGAAGTCCGGAGTTGTAATAAGTTATTAAAATAAAAAGAGGTGCAATGCTCGTTAATTTGCTTCAAGCCTTTGGGATAGTGTAAAGCTGACTGCGCGTAGCTCGTGCAATCTACCGTATTCCCAAAGGCTTGAAGCTAAGCAACGTGAGCATTGAGCCTCTTCTTCATTGTCTCTGCACTCAGGGCTTATAAACCGCTCTTACTCCCTCTCTCTTGGCGAGGTGGGACTAAACATAGCTTGCCATAACCTCATTAGTACCGGTTCATGGTACGAACACGCACTAAATGGTGATGGTGGGGCCATACCCTGACCGCAGGCTGACACATCCCCTTTAGTACCGGTTCGTGGCATGAACTGATACTAAAGGTTAGCCACGAACCGGTGCTATTGATCGCCGCCATTTAACCGGTGCTATTGTACACATTAGTGTCGGCTCTAATACAAACCGGCACTATTGGGCTTCACGTATGACCCTTTTTCTACTAGTGTGTGTAAATTGGAGTCCGTCGATTATCGGATCTAATATCAAGGCAGTCCATCCTGCATTTCGGATACTTATAGAGTAATCCTGATGGTCGAAGGTGATTGGTTTTAATAACCAGTGGCGGGACTCCTCTGGGATAGGCCGCATGGCATGTATCTCTATGGGCGCCATTCTGTTTTTCCCTTTTGTCCCGTAAAGTGAGTTTACTGTTTTGACATCTTGTGGGAAATTCTTTTGTTTTCCGGTGCTCTGCTTGTGGGGTTCGTCATTGTCCTCGCTTGGTGTGTCAAGCCCCTTGTGTTTGGCGTTGAGTTTGCCGGACTGCTTGAAGACCCAACAATCTCTGTGGGTATGGTTTGCGTGCTTCCAGGAGTCTTGTGGATTTGGCATATCTTGTCCAAGATTTTGTTTAAGTTAGATAGCTCGTCCTTGTTATCCTTAAGGGGCAGTTTTTTATGATTCTGCCGTGAGCTTTTGAATCCGGCGTTGACTGCCATGCTCTTCGGGCTCTTTCCCTTTGTCCGGCGCTGGTCCTTGTTGCGTCGCGGTTTCCCGTTTCCATCCTTGACTTCGGATGTACTTGGGTTGCTGGTACTGCATCTTGCCAGCCAGCTATCCTCTCCCGCGCAAAAGCAGGTCATGAGGCTTGTTAATGCGGCCATTGTTCTTGGCTTTTCTTGGCCGACGTATCTGGCGAGCCATTCGTCTCGGACGTTGTGTTTGAAAGCTGCTAAGGCTTCGGCGTCCGGACAGTCAACTATTTGGTTCTTTTTAGTAAGGAATATGTTCCAGAATTTTCGGGCCGACTCTCCGGATTGTTGAGTTATGTGACTTAAATCGCTCGCATCCGGAGGTCGGACATAGGTCCCTTGAAAATTTGCAAAAGCGTCCTCGAGCTCTTCCCAACTTCCAATGGTGTTTTCGGGGAGGCTTTTGAGCCAATGCCGGGCTGGCCCTTTGAGCTTGAGGGGTAAGTATTTTGTGGCGTGGAGGTCATCTCCTCTAGCCATGTGTATGTGGAGGATGTAATCTTGATCCGCACTCTGTGGTGTTGTTCCGTTGTATGCCTCTATGTTTACGGGTTTGATTCCCGCAGGAAATTCATAATCCAGAACCTCATCGGTGAAACATAGGGGGTGTGCGGCACTCCTATATTTAGGTGTACCATAATATTCGGATACTTGATGTGTTGCATTGCTCACTAAAGCTTGCTTTCTTGGCCCGCAGATAGATCTAATCGGGCCATCTTTTTGATGCGAATCCGCAGCGGATCGCGTGCTGGCTTGTGTGCGGCGCTGTTTGCCGCTGTATGTTTGCCATGGGGTCGTCTATCCGACCAGGTGGTCTCCTTGTTCTTTGATTGCGGGGGCTCTACGGCCTCCTCGTCAAATTCGGGCAGTAGTTTTCGCTTCGGGTAGCTCTTTGTTCGGCGACTATCGCCGTATTTGTCTGCGGTGTTGAGTACTTTGCTCCATCTGATTCTGAGCGCATCTTTCGCTGTTTTGAGCTTCTGCTTCTGCTTTTTCAGGCTACGCGTAGTGGCGACGAGCCTTTTGTGGAGGTTCTTCTGCTCCAGCAACTTGTCCGGCGTGAGATCGTCCGGACTGTTATCTTCGCCGGGGATGGATTGTTTATCCAGGTTGTCCTGTTCAGACGGTTGATTGATAGCATGTTCGTCATCCACCGGTTCACCCTGCTCTATGGCTGGGTCTGAATGGCTGCTGTCTTTTTCGAGGTGGGACTTTGAGCGGCGCTTACGTCGCTGTTTTGACTGCTTTTCGAGGGAATGATCCCTCGTGGTGTCCCATTGTTCCTCGTCGTGGCTTCCTTTAGGTGTGTCCACCATGTATACATCGTGAGATGAGGTGGCTGTCTAGTGCCCTATAGGTACTGGTTCATGTTTGTCTCCTACATCGTCGTCCATACCGTCGATGTCTTCGGAGTCGAAGTTGAGCACGTCGTTTAAACTTTCGACAGTGGCTACAAAGTGGGTGGTGGGTGGGAGTCGAATTTCTTCGTCGTCTGCATCCCAACCTTGGTGACGATAGTCCGGCCAGGGCTCTCCTGATAGAGAGAGAGACTTTAGTGAAGTCAGGATGTCGCCGAAGGGCGAGTGCTGAAAGATGCCCGTGGTGGTGAACTCCATGATCGCGCCCAATCAGCGATTGGCAGGGGCGCGGAAGGTTCGGAGTTCGGAGAGGAGTCCGGCGCCTTGGAGTCACGAGCTTCGCAAAGGACAGGGTTGGTGTTCGGGTCAATCACCGTAGACATAGCAGCCCCCGAGGCGGTGTCCAGCCACCCGTCCTCGATCGGCGCAGTCGGCTCCGAGCTAAGGGTCGGAGCGGACACTTGTGCGGCCTCCAGGGCACTGTCCGGCGGCAGAGCTAGATCATGCCCATCGTGACAGTGCGGCGCGCTTGGCTGCGGCTTGAACCCGTCGAAGATCGAGTCTCCGCGGACGTCACCCGTATAGTTCAAACTTCCAAATTTGACCTGATGACCAGGGGCGTAGCTTTCAATCTGCTCCAGATGGCCAAGCGAATTGGCCTGCAGTGCAAAGCCGCTGAATACGAAGATCTGTCCGGGGAGAAAAGTCTCACCCTGGACCGCATCATTGTTGATGATCGGAGGAGCCATCGGGCCTAGATATGATGACACAGAGGAACTCTCAATGAAAGCACCAATGTCGGTGTCAAAACCGGCGGATCTCGGGTAGGGGGTCCCGAACTGTGCGTCTAGGCGGATTGTAACAGGAGACAAGGGACACGATGTTTTTACCCAGGTTTGGGCCCTCTCGATGGAGGTAAAACCCTACTCCTGCTTGATTAATATTGATGATATGGGTAGTACAAGAGTAGATCTACCACGAGATCAGAGAGGCTAAACCCTAGAAGCTAGCCTATGGTATGATTGTTGTTCTGTCCTACGGACTAAAACCCTCCGGTTTATATAGGCACCAAAGAGGGTTAGGGTTACACAGAGTCCGTTACAATGGTAGGAGATCTACATAACCGTATCGCCAATCTTGCCTTCCACGCCAAGGAAAGTCCCATCCGGACACGGGACGAAGTCTTCAATCTTGTATCTTCATAGTCCAGGTGTCTGGCCAAAGGCTATAGTCCGGCCATCCGGACACCCCCTAAACTAGGACTCCCTCATGGCGGAACAGACTCTAAGGCAGCGACAACACCGAAGCCAACATCCAGCGCAATGCCATCACCGGCAGACGAACATGTTCAGGAGAAGGAGGCACCACGCTTGCATTGTGTGGATGATTGCATCCGAAGGACTAAATAGGGGTCAACCATGGTCTGTCTCCACCGCCGCAATGGGCCACCACCCTTCACCTAGGCTCAATGGGTTACGCACAGGCAACCAATAGAGTGGTTCTCAGAACCCAGAACCATGGTGCACAAGCTGTTAAATGAAGACACACAAAAGAACAGATCCACAAGCAGCAACAAACCAACCATCCTGGCACCGTCGCCGGCAATGATAAGACTACACACCGGGCGAGAGCTTTCAATAGAAGTCACAACCATGGAGCAGGCTGGCCAAAAGGGCCAACATGGAGCACCAAAGGTCTATCATGTTTCCTGAGATAATGGCAAGCCAACAACGATGCTGCCAAGCCACCACTACTCACCCACCGCCTAGCAGATCCGGGCCGATGCCTTCAAGAAGGAGCACGACACCACAACATCGTCGAAGACCAAAGTGGGGGACCAAGGGATTGCGCGCACGCTCAGCGATAGGGGTGGGTAGGGGAGGATCCTGTCCGGAGCCTCTAAGGAGGGGATCGACACCTAAAGGTGTCGACTTTGATGAGGCCGCCGTGTCGGCCAGAAGTTTCCTCCGGATCCACACCCTCCCACCGGATTCGTGGAGCTAGCACACGGGGAGGACGACAATAGCCGCCGGGAGCCAGAGCCGGCGCGGAACATAGTAGATCGGGCAAAGGGCAGAGGAGCACTAAGAACTAGTGGATGGCCAGCTTGGAGCCACTACCCATGCAACCAACGACAACTGCCCCTCTTCGCCCGCACTGCCGAGGAACGACCCACCTGCACCCATAGTGGGCACTTAAAATTTCCAGATATTGCAGGCTAGGTTGTGAAAATACAACCCACACCTACTTGAGTTCGCATGCTGCTACCTCTTGAGCACTGTGTTGGATTTCCCCGAAGAGGAGAGGATGATGCAGCAAAGTAGCGTAAGTATTTCCCTCGTTTTTGAGAACCAAGGTATCAATCCAAGAGGAGACCACGAACAAGTCCCTCGTACCTACACAAAACGATAGCAAATCGCAACCAACGCTTAGGGGTTGTCATTCCTTCACGGTCACTTACGAGAGGAGATCGATAGAGATAATATTTTTGATATTTTTGATAGATAGATGCAAAGTAAAAGTAAAGTCAAAGTAAAAACAAAGCAAGTAAATAAAGTGATATTGATTGATATGATGAGAATAGACCCGGGGGCCATAGGTTTCACTAGTGGCTTCTCTCAAGAGCATAAGTATTCAACGGTGGGTGAACAAATTGCAGTTGAGCAATTGACAGAATTGAGCATAGTTATGAGTATATCTAGGCAATGATCATGTATATAGGCATCACGTCCAAAACAAGTAGATGGAAACGATTCGCATCTACTACTATTACTCCACTCATCGACCGCTATCCAAAGATGCATCTAGAGTATTAAGTAAAAACAGAGTAACGCCGTAAGCAAGATGACATGATGTAGAGGATAAATTCATGCAATATGATAAAACCCCATCTTGTTATCCTCGATGGCAACAATACAATACGTGCCTTGCAACTCTTTACATCACATCGAGTAAGGACACCGCAAGATTGAACCCAAAGCTAAGCACTTCTCCCATTGCAAGAACTACCAATCTAGTTGGCCAAACCAAAAAGATAATTCGAAGAGACTTACAAAGATAACTCAATCATACATAAAAGAAATTAGAGATGAATCAAGTATTTTCCATAGATAATACTGGATCATAAACCCACAATCATCGGTCTCAACAAACACACCGCAAAAAGAAGATTACATCGAATAGATCTCCACGAGAGAGGGGGAGAACATTGTACTGAGATCCAAAAATGGAGAAGAAGCCATCTAGCTACAAGCTATGGACCCTAAGGTCTAAAGTAAACTACTCACACTTCATCGGAGGGGCTATGGTGATGATGTAGAAGCCCTCCATGGTGGATGCCCCCTCCGGTGGAGCTCCGGAACAGGCCTCAAGATGGGATCTCATGGATACAGAAGGTTGCGGCGGTGGAATTAGGTTTTTGGCTCCTGTTATGATCGTTCGGGGATACATAGGTATATATAGGAGGAAGGAGTACGTCGGTGGAGCTCCGAGGGGCCCACGAGGTAGGGGGGCACGCCCAGGGGGGCGTGCCCTCCACCCTCGTGACCTCCTCGGAGACTTCTTGGAGTAGGGTCCAAGTCTCCTGGATCACGCTTGGTTGGAAAATCACGATTCCGAAGGTTTCATTCCGTTTGGACTCCGTTTGAAATTTTTGATGCAGAGTGATACTTTGGCATAAATTCAATGTAAATCTTCTTAATTGTGATATTAATATTTAGATCCGAAAGATTCAAGACAAAAGTTCATATTGACACAAAAATAATAATACTTCAAGCATACTAATCAAAGCAATCATGTCTTCTTAAAATAACATGGCAAAAGAAAGTTCATCCCTACAAAATCATATAGTTAGGCTATGCTTTATTTTCGTCACACAAAGTTGTTCCCAACTTCTATACCCCCAATGACAAGCAAAGCAATTGATTCATACTTAAATAATCTCAAACTTTTTCAACCTTCACGCAATACATGAGCGTGAGCCATGGATATAGCACTACGGGTGGAATAGAATATGATGATGGGGATTGTGTGGAGAAGACAAAAAAGGAGAAAGTCTCACATCAACTAGGCGTATCAACGGGCTATAGAGATGCCCATCAATAGATATCGATGTGAGTGAGTAGGGATTGCCATGCAACGGATGCACCAGACCTATGAATGCTCAACAAAAGAAAACTAGTGGGTGTGCATCCAACTTGCTTGCTCACGAAGACCTAGGGCATTTGAGGAAGCCCATCGTAGGAATATACAAGCCAAGTTCTATAACGAAAAATTCCCACTAGTATAAAAAAGACAACTTATGAGACTCACTACATGAGGAACAAGGTGCTACTTTGAAGCACAATATATGAGACTCACTACATGAAGAACAAGGTGCTACTTTGAAGGACAAGTGCGGAAACAGAGATAGTAGCATTGCCCTTTTTATTTTCTTTTTTTTGGGCCTTTTTTTTTGGCCTTTCTCTTTTCTTTTTTTTATTTGGGCAATGCTCTAATAATGATGATCGTCACACTTCTATAGATTACAACACAAGGATTACAACTCGAAACTTAGAACAAGATATGACTCTATATGAATGCCTCCGTGATGTACGGGATGGTGCAATGAATCAAGAGTGACATGTATGGAAAATAATGCATGGTGGCTTTGCCACAAATACGATGTCAACTACAAGATCATGCAATGGCAATATGACAAAAGTAATGTATGTCATGATGATGATGGTGGGAGTTGCATGGCAATATATCTCGGAATGGCTATGGAAATGCCATGATAGGTAGGTATGGTGGCTGTTTTGAGGAAGATATAAGGAGGTTTATGTGTGATAGAACGTATCGTATCACGGGGTTTGGATGCACCGGCGAAGTTTGCGCCAACTCTCAAGGTGAGAAAGGGCAATGCACGGTACCGAAGAGGCTAGCAAAGGTGGAAAGGTGAGAGTGCGTATAATCCATGGACTCAACATTATTCAAAAGAACTCGTATACTTATTGCAAAAATTTAGAAGCCATCAAAAATTCAAGTACTACGCGCATGCTCCTAGGGGGATAGATTGGCAGGAAAAGACCATCGCTCGTCCCTGACCGCCACTCATAAGGATGCACAAGCCAGGTACACTTCATGTTTCAAATTTGTTACACAACTTTAACCATACGTGCATGCTACGGGACTTGCAAACTTCAACACAAGTATTTCTCAAATTCATAATCACCCAACTAGCACGACTTTGATATTATCACCTCCATATCTCAAAACAATTATCAAGAATCAAACTTATCTTAGTATTCAATTCACTCAAAAGAAAGTTTCACATATCTTGAACACCAAGTATATTAACATTAAGAAAATTACCATGCTATTAAAGACTCTCAAAATAATCTAAGTGAAGCATACGAGATCAAATAGTTTCTTTAAAACAAATCCACCACCATGCTCTAAAATATCTAAGTGAAGCACTAGAGCAAAAATTATCACGCTCAAAAGATATAAGTGAAGCACTATGAGCAAAACTATCAAGCTCAAAAGATATAAGTGAAGCACATAGAGTATTCTAACAAATTCTAATTCATGTATGGTTCTCTCAAAAGGTGTGTACAGCAAGGATGATTGTGGTAGACTAACAAGCAAAGACACAAATAATACAAGACGCTCCAAGCAAAACACATATCATGTTGGTGAATAAAAATATAGCTCCAAGTAAATTACCGATGGAAGTGGACGAAAAGAGGGGATGCCTTCCGGGGCATCCCCAAGCTTTGAATTTTTTGTGTCCTTGGATTATACATGGGCATACCCAAGCTTAGGCTTTGCCACTCCTTTTTCCATAATCCATCAAAAGAATTCACCCAAAACTTGAAAACTTCACAACACAAAACTCAACAGAAATCTCGTGAGCTCCGTTAGAGAAAGAAAACAAAAGACTACTTCAAGGTACTGTAATTAACTCATTCTTTATTTATATTGGTGTTAAACCTACTGTATTCCAACTTCTCTATGGTTTATAAACTAATTTACTAGCCATAGATTCATCAAAATAAGCAAACAACACACGAAAAACAGAATCTGTCAAAAACAGAACAGTCTGTAGCAATCTGTAAC
This sequence comes from Aegilops speltoides, assembly GCA_021437245.1. Classification (NCBI taxonomy): domain Eukaryota; kingdom Viridiplantae; phylum Streptophyta; class Magnoliopsida; order Poales; family Poaceae; genus Aegilops; species Aegilops speltoides. The sequence continues at coordinate 509,497,414 of CM038143.1, forward strand.
TAACGCAAACTTCTGGAACTCTAAATTTCTACCAAAATAGGAAGTCCTTTATAATTTGTTTATTGGTCAGCATCAAAAATAATGAACACAAAAGCACATTCCCGTGATTTATCATAACTAAATTCGTGCGTGCAAAGTTTCTGTTTTTCAGCAGAATCAAATCAACTATCATCGTAGGTTATCCTATAGGTCCTGCTTGGCACAAACACTAACTAAAACATAAAACCACATCCAAACAGAAGGTACATGGATTATTTATTCCTAAACATAAGAAAAAACAAAAAACAGAAAATAAAATTGGGTTGCCTCCCAACAAGCGCTATTGTTTAAGGCCCTTAGCTAGGCATAAAAGCAAAGATAGATCTAGGTATTGCCATCTTTAGTAGGAAATCCATAAGTGGCTCTCATGATAGATTCATATGGTAATTTTATTTTCTTTCTAGGGAAGTGTTCCATACCCTTTTTTAAGGGAAATTGGAATCTAGTATTCCCTTCCTTCATATCAATAATTGCACCAATCGTTCTAAGGAAAGGTCTACCAAGAATAATAGGACATGAAGGATTGCAATCTATATCAAGAACAATAAAATCTATGGGCACATAATTCCTATTTGCAACAATAAGAACATCATTAATTCTTCCCATAGGCTTTTTAATAGTTTAATCCGCAAGATGCAAGTTTAGAGAGCAATCATCAAAATCACGGAAATCTAGCAAATCACATAAAGTTTTGGGGATAGTAGAGACACTAACACCCAAATCACACAAAGCATGAAACTCAAAATCTTTAATTTTAATTTTAATAGTAGGTTCCCACTCATCATAGAGTTTTCTAGGGATAGAAACTTTCAACTCAAGTTTTTCTTCATAAGATTGCATCAAGGCATCAACAATGTGTTCGGTAAAGGCCTTATTTTGACTATAAGCATGAGGAGATTCTAGCACGGCTTGCAACAAGGAAATACAACCAATCAAAGAGCAATTTTCAAAATTAAATTCCTTGAGATCCAAAATAGTGGGTTTAGCAACATCATGGTTTTTATTTATTTCAATCCCACTTTCATCAATTTCATCATCAAGATCTAGAAACTCCGAATTCTTAGAATGCCTTCTAGGTAAAGGAAGATAATCTTCAGATTCATCAAGATTCATATTGTAAAACAAAGATTTAATGGTGGACACATAAATAACTTTTAGATCTTCATCTTGATTTTCATAGGAATTTGGTTTAGCGGCCATCTTATTGACTAAGGTAGCTTGCATATCCGAAATTTCAGCGGTCATCTTTTCAAGACGAGCAATTTGGGCCCTTATACCATCAAATTGTTTAGACATATCATCGAGTTCTTTATTCATAAAGCTCATAAAACATTTTTGTTCCTTAAGTTCGTTTCTAAAGAAATTATTGTGCTCAAATTGCAAAACCATAAACTTTCTAACATTGCTTTCGATTTCCTCTAGCCTTTTAAGGTGAAGGTCACCAAATCTAGGTAGAGCCATCGCAACAAATAGGCAAACTAACACACAAGCAAGCAGAAAGGCAAAGGGAAAAAGGCAAACGGGAAAGAGAGGAGGAGATTGGGAAAGAGAGGGCAAATAAAACGGCAAGGGTGAAGTGGGGGAGAGGAAAACGAGAGGCAAATGGCAAATAATGTAATGCGAGAGATAGAGATTGCGATGGGTACTTGGTATGGTTGACTTGCTTGCGTGAGCCTCCCCGGAAACGGTGCCAGAAATTCTTCTTGCTACCTCTTGAGGACTGCGTTGGATTTCCCCGAAGAGGAGAGGATGATGCAGCAAAGTAGCGTAAGTATTTCCCTCAGTTTTTGAGAACCAAGGTATCAATCCAGTAGGAGACCACACACAAGTCCCTCATACCTACACAAAACGATAGCAACTCGCAACCAACGCTTAGGGGTTGTCAATCCCATCACGGTCACTTACGAGAGTGAGATCTGATAGAGATAATATTTTTGATATTTTTGATAGATAGATGCAAAGTAAAAGTAAAGGCAAAGTAAAAACAAAGCAAGTAAATAAGTTGATATAGATTGATATGATGAGAATAAACCCGGGGGCCATAGGTTTCACTAGTGCCTTCTCTCAAGGGCATAAGTATTCTATGGTGGGTGAACAAATTACTGTTGAGCAATTGATAGAACTGAGCATAGTTATGAGTATATCTAGGCAATGATCATGTATATAGGCATCACGTCCAAAACAGGTAGATGGAAACGATTCTGCATCTACTACTATTACTCCACTCATCGACCGCTATCCAGCATGCATCTAGAGTATTAAGTAAAAAACAAAGTAACGCCGTAAGCAAGATGACATGATGTAGAGGGATAAACTCATGCAATATGATAAAAACCCCATCTTGTTATCCTCGATGTCAACAATACAATACGTGCCTTGCAACTCTTTCTGTCACTGAGTAAGGACACCGCAAGATTGAACCCAGAGCTAAGCACTTCTCCCATTGCAAGAACTACCAATCTAGTTGGCCAAACCAAAAAGATAATTCGAAGAGACTTGCAAAGACAACTCAATCATACATAAATGAATTCAGAGAAGAATCAAATATTTTCGATAGATAATACTGGATCATAAACCCACAATTCAACGGTCTCAACAAACACACTGCAAAAAGAAGATTACATCGAATAGATCTCCACGAGAGAGGGAGAGAACATTGTATTGAGATCCAAAAAGAGAGAAGAAGCCATCTAGCTACTAGCTATGGACCCGAAGGTCTGAAGTAAACTACTCACACTTCGTCGGAGGGGCTATGGTGATGATGTAGAAGCCCTCCATGGTGGATGCCCCCTCCGGCAGAGCTCCGGAACAGGCCCCAAGATGGGATCTCGTGGATACAGAAGGTTGCGGTGGTGGAATTAGGTTTTTGGCTCATGTTTTGATTGTTCGGGGATACATAGGTATATATAGGAGGAAGGAGTACGTCGGTGGAGCTCCAAGGGACCCACGAGGTAGGGGGGCGCGCCCAGGGGGGCGCGCCCTCCACCCTCGTGACCTCCTCAGAGACTTCTTGGAGTAGGGTCCAAGTCTCCTGGATCACGTTCGGTTGGAAAATCATGATCCCGAAGGTTTCATTCCGTTTGGACTCCGTTTGATATTCTGTTTCTTCAAAATACTGAAAAAGGCAAAAAAATAGCAATTCTGGGCTGGGCCTCCGGTTAATAGGTTAGTCCCAAAAGTAATATAAAAGTGGAAAATAAAGCCCAATATAGTCCAAAACAGTAGATAAAGTAGCATGGAGCAATCAAAAATTATAGATACGTTGGAGACGTATCACATGCCTCTCTCTCTCTCTCTCTCTCTCTCTCTCTCTCTCTCTCTCTCTCTCTCTCTCTCTCTCTCTCTCTCTCTCTCTCTCTCTCTCTCCTGCAGCCACACTATTCGTACCCCCATCGGCGTAGAGAACCAAGAAATTATCCACTACTCTCAAGGGAATATGGAGCCTGAAGGTATGCATGAATCCACATGTCGATGGCTAAAATATATCTACCGTGATTTCAAGGGGAGAAAATAAGAAGTCAAAGGCAAGAATATCATTTTGCAAAAGCTTTCGTGATCATTCTCGTAGATGTCTCCAATAATACGTCTTAGGATAGAAAAACAACATCAATCCTTGCTTTGCAGGGGCATCACCATATCCGGCGCCTCTCTCTTTGCCATCGCCTTTGGTGATGATTCTTGTGGTTGTTTCTAACGAAGGATATCGGTGGAGGAAATCTGCCATCCTACAAGTTGTTTTTTTAACATTACAACCATCATACAAGTTGTTGGCCGTGACACAAAATAGCTAGGTTCGACACTGTGGCGATTTACAAAGAGAAAACATACTGAAAGTAAAAGTCATGGTTTATAAATAAGGCGTTGGAAATGCACATGAAAATTTTAATGTATTATAGTATTCATGCTAACGCAGATGTTGAGAGTGTATATTACGGTATTCGCTGATAAATTTTAATGAAAACATATCCGGCGCTTCTCTCTTGCGCCACTAATAGCTCTCTTTTCTCTACTGATGTCACCGTCGCCTTTAGTGATGATTCTTGAGGTCGTCTCCAACGGAGGATATCGGTGGAGGATATCATCACATTAGTGTTGTATGTTCATTATACGTGCTCTTAACAGTGACACATGCTAATATGATGTGCTCATTTGGGATAAAACAGTGCGATGCCTTAACGGTTTACAAGTAGAAAAAACACGAAAGTAAATATCACTGTTTGTTGAAACCTATGGAATATGAGATCAGACGAATTTCTCAATAAAGCGTTGGAAATGCAGAATGCCCATAATGACCAAACACTGGTTTAATGATCTACAGAGGTGGATGAATCCTTAGCCCACCACTGGTCAGATCATAGTTTCGATGTCTTTGTGTGTCTCACCAATATGTATTATTCCTTTATCAAAGGGAAACCACATTCCAGTTAATAACAAGTCCCTATAGTAGGACGATGTGTGATGTGTTGGTATGACAGCGCCTGTGTGTCCATATTGTACTAACAAAATCACTCCGCGTTTGGGTTTCTTCAAACCTTCAAAAAGTTGCACACCACAATTCTTTTGACGGACAATCCTAGGAACCTAGAACCATGGCAACCTTTCTTCTTCTTTTTTTCATCCGAAATTCAATTTTGCAGAATGGCATTATCTGAAACAAGTTTAAATATATGTAATTTGATCAGAAGCCGCAAGAGCATTCACAAAACAAACATTTCTTTTAGAAACACCTGATACAACACAACATAGCAGATACACCACACTAGTAGAAAAAGGGCCATTTATCCTGGTTCGTAAGGGCCTTCTGTCCCGGTTTAAGAATCGGGACTAAAAGGTCGGTACTAATGCCCTTGGCCTTTAGTCCCGGTTCTTACATGAAACGGGACAAATGGGCCTCCACGTAGCCACTGTGGCCAGCCCAGGCAGGGGGGCCTTTGGTCCCGGTTGGCAACATAAACCAGGACCAAAAGGCATCGACGCGTCAGCAACTGGCTGGAGCTGAGGTTTTTTTGAAAGGGGCTGGTTTAGGGGTTTTGGGGGTTAATTTAGGTTGTTATTAGCTAGCTAATAGAGAGAAGTGTCCTCTCTTATATCTTCGTGCTTGGTTTACCAACGCTACTGCTATGTTCATTTCATCCGCTAATATATAATAACTCTTCATGCTCGCATCATGCATCATCATATATAATAACAAGTCCTACTAATCATGCATCATCATACAACTTCTACTCGTTATTAATAACAAGTCATACGATCATCATCCTCATAGTCATCGAACCAACCCTAGTTAATTGTTCTTAGCACATGATCATCAGTATCAGGTAGGACCTAAATACCCTTAAGGTAAAATAGCATAAAACAATATAGACCCTGACTCTCCATGATGGAGAATGGAGATCATCCTGTCTCCAATTCTTGCGCTTCGCTTCCTTTTGCTTCCAAGAACCTCCTTACGACTGTCCATATATTTTTTCCATTCTTTGATTGTCATGTCTCCACTTCTTTTAGAAATCCGGTATGGACAGTTGAGATTCGTACGATGACCTGGTTGTATGTTCAAAACATCAAGGAGACCATGCTGATACATCAGATGAGGCACACAATCATTTGGGATTATCTGTTGAAAAACATAGTAATAACTTCGTAGTTAGCAATGATGTACTAGTTTTAGAAGTATGCAAAAGATGCACGGATGTCGTAATAGTAAAAAATCTTACCAGGGTATCTCCATGGTAGTTACCATAGTTCAACACGTGCACTAGTAGCACGTATTGACCATAATGTTGAGAAGTTCGATTGTAGATATTGTAATTCTCAAGATCATTACAAAATGCAATCAGATGATTTTTCTCCTGATAAGTTAATTCGGAGCCATCGGTGTAGTGGGTTTTGTCTACCATCTTCCGCACATTCTTTGAAGAATGAAAATAAGCTGTCAACTATTTTGAAATAAACAATATAAATTACTTAATAACTATGTTTGAGAAGCTCACATAGGGGAATAATTGGAAGTGTATCAACAAGGACCCAAATGTTCATATTGTCTTTCTCGATTTTAGGATCACCAAGATCCATGATGACAAGCATACCCTCATCAAAACCATACATCTTGCAAAGTGCTTCCCAATTTTTGCAACCAAAATGGGTTACACTCTTAGAATTGTACAGCTTTAATTCAAAATCCACACTATGATGGGTCCTTAGGTGAATTGTTTTTGCTTCCATACTTTCATGGTCTTCAAAACCCATCCTCTCCAAGACATAGAGTCTTGCATAACATGGGATAAGCTAGCCGAATTGGAAAATATGAAAAGTACACATTGAAATAGTTGAAGTCGTGCTTAATTACAGAAAAAAACTCTCGTCGTCGTTGTGTACCGTTTCAACATCGAAGGTCTCCTCGAGCTTAATGCTGATGCGCCGATCTTCGTCCAGCTCAAGGAACCTGTCGCACATATCTCGGTCGTTGTGGCACCAGTCGCACTCCCCTAGGCGGTTTTCATAGTACGAGTACGACATTTCCTATGTTCATAATTCAAATATTAAGCTTGTACAATTAAATATATGTACTAAAATACCTAAATTAGATCATTATTATTCATCACGGGTTGACTATCGGTCTGTCGAGCCTTTTTCTTGAAAACTCTCAGCTCACGTGGTGTACATATTCGACCGTCGGTGATGGTAGCTCCTCCTTTCATTCCCGAGTGCATTACACCAAATTGTCTAGCACACAGGAATGAAGGAGAAGCTACCCCCATGGCAACAGTCGGGATTCTTCGTCCTCTCATACATATATGGTTTGAGACTCTCCATCATTGATTCCTCTCTGACATTTGCGACCGTCGGTGAAGGTAGCTCCTCCTTTCGTTCCCGAGTGCATTACACCAAATTGTGTCTAGCACAAGGGAACGAAGGAGAAGCTACCCCCACAACAACAGTCAGGATTCTTCGTCCTCTCATATATGGTGGAGACTCGACAGACTTAACCCGATGACTCATATTATAGGACTCATATTGACATGGAGATTTGGCTGGTCTCACCTCGAGGTCGGAGGGGGGTCGGTGACAGGGACGACGGCGTGGATGATGGAGGGGGCTCTTAGATTTCTGTAAAAACAAAAACTCTATAAGCTATCAAGTAATCAAATGCATACGCCTTGCATATATAGTGCTCTCCAATTTAAGCATGCAAAGTAGGAGTACTTTTCCAATTAATTTGAGCATTCTCAATAAGCAAAACCAAAACATAAAATAAAGTAGTATTCAAATTAGCACGCATTCAATTATAAGCAAAACTACATCATCTCTTGTGTCCGTACATCGTCGAATATTATCACTAATACTCCTCGAATACTATCATACATATAGCATCGCTAATACAGCTAGAACCATAGCCCGACGGGTATCGTCGCGGGCGGTGGACACCCAAAGAGAAGGAACCATCACAAGATAATAGCTCCAGTCAGATCCCTAAAGAACCTACCAGGTATTGTCGAACCTGCCCTCCAACGCAGCCATGTAGCGACGGACGTTCTCGTCCTCCTCGCTGACACGGTGACGTACCACCTCCTCGGTGTCCGGAAGCCTCGGCACCGTTGAAAGAACATGCGATGCACCCATGTTTGGTTTTGGTAATTGATGACAATCTCTATGGACTAATGGTTGCCTTGAGTTATATTTGAAGGTTTTGTCCATAGTCTTTTCTTGAAGTCCATGTGTTGGTTTCAAGGAGTTTATGAGTTGACCAAGGTGCTATTGAGGAATTATCTAAAGATTGGTCATGTGAGTGTTGAGCTTATTGCAAGCATGTCTTGAAGATGAAGATTGTGTGATCATTCATGTTTACCTTCAAGACATCATCCAAATGAAGAGAGTTGGAAAGATTCAAGGTTGATCAAGACTAAGTCAAGAGTGAATCAAGTTGATCAACTCACAAAGCGTAGAAGATGTACCGAGAGGGATCAAGTGATCCCATGGTATGGTGAGCATTGTCCATTGCACTTTGTGTACTAACCCATGGTCTATGTGAGAGTTCTATGTGGGGTTAGGTACGTGTCCATGGGCTTGCCTCAAGAGGAAGATATCATACAACCCATGGAAAGGATGACATCAAGTGGTGATCGTCATCATGATTGCCGTGTGCAAGTTCAAGTGGAGCATCACGAAGAGATCAAGTGCTTGAATCTTGACATCCTTTGTGGTGTCAATGGTCTTGTGAAGAAGTGCCGAAGAGAGGCTCACCCATAGTGGACTATGGGGGAGCAATCATCTAGTCTCCATCGAGCCAACACAATCAAGAAAGGTGGTCCAACTTGAGGGAGTCAAGATCGTCATCATCTAGCTCAAGTGGACCATGTGCAAGGAAGGTTTGCCCTTGATAGGTTTTCTCTTTTACCGGTCTCGTGGTGGTAGTTGGGAGACCGGGTTATAGGATCGTTTGCCGTACTATCAAGGGGGGCTCTCAAGTTGGTAGCTTGATCGTATTGTTAGTAGAGATCTCAAACCATTGCATCCTTGCATCATGTTTCTTGGTTCTTGTTTGGTTCTCTTTGTGAGTCTTAGAGCTTATGGTCATCTTGATGACAAGCTTGAGTTCATCGAAAACGGAGTTCGCATGCGTCTTCTATGATGTTTTCGGTGTTGGAGGTTTTACCGGTATTATCCGAGGAAGGGTTCTCACCTTTTTCTTATGGGCCTTTTCTAATTTGCTTCTTATTGATATTTCTTTCAAGATTGTGTTAGCCCTTGTTTCTAGCTTTCCAACAAACTTGGTTTCATCGAATTCGGAGCTCGTATGCGAAAGTTGTGGCTGTTTTGATATTGCCTGTTTTACATAGAGAGGTTGTACCGCCCCATAGAGAGGTTGTATCGGTTGACCGGTACAACCGGTGTTTGGAGCGGTTGTACCGCTCCAAAATTGGTCCGGAGGTTGTACCGGCCATGTACCGCTCTACCACCAGACTAGCTTCTGTTGTGGTGCGGTTGTTGGGCGGTTGTGGGCCGGTTGTTCCGCTTATTGCCTGTTACCGGTTGTACCGGTGCTCATAGAGGTTGTATCGCTCCTATGTCTTTCTGCACATAACAGGCAGATTCGTGGGGACCTATTTAAGGGGGTCTTCTTCCCCAATGGTTCCCCATCTCTTGATCTCGTTTTTGCCCCCATTGTTGACCTTCTTTGAGCTTGCTAACTCTCAATCCCTCCATGGATTCTTGCTAGTTTTGAGGGAAAAGAGAGGAGATCTAGATCCACACTTCCACCAATCACTTTCTCCTCTATGTGAGGGGAACCCTTGGATCTAGATCTTGGAGTTCTTTGTGTTCTCCTTCTTGCTCTTCCTCTCACTTTCCTCCCTAGCATTAGTTGCTTTGGTGGGATTTGAGAGAGAAGGACTTGGCACTCCGTGTGCCCATGCCATTGCATTTGTGCATCGGTTTGAGTTCTCCACGGTGATACGTGGAAGTTTCAAGTTGAGAAGCTTATTACTCTTGGGTGCTTCGTACCCTTGAGCTTGTTCCTCTTGGGTGCTTGGGCGCCCTAGACAGTTGGTGGTGTTCGGAGCTCAATCATTGTGGTGTAAAGCTCCGGCAAGCGTCGGGTCTCCAATTAGGTTGTGGAGATCGCCTGAGCAATTTGACGGGTACCGGTGACCGCCCCCAAGGGTTGCCAAAGTGTATGGGTTCGGTGACCGCCCCCAAGGGTCGCCATTTGTACGGGTTCGGTGACCACCCTCAAAGGGTCACTTAGTGGAATCACGGCATCTTGCATTTTTCGAGGGCGTGAGGAGATTACGGTGGCCCTAGTGGCTTCTTGGGGAGCATTGTGCCTCCACACCGCTCCAAATGGAGATTAGCATCCGCAAGGGTGGGAACTTCGGGATACATCGTCGTCTCCGAGTGCATCGGTTATCTCTGACCCGAGCCCTTTACTTATGCACTTTACTTTGTCATAGCCATATTGTTCTTTATCATATATCTTGCTATCACATAGTTGCTTATCTTGCTTAGCATAAGTTGTTGGTGCACATAGGTGAGCCTAGTTGTTTTAGGTTTTGTGCTTGACAAATTAACCGCTAGGTTTATTCCGCATTAGTTCAAGCCTTAACCGTAATTATTTTAAAGTGCCTATTCACCCGCCCCCCTCTAGGCGACATCCTCGATCTTTCAATTGGTATCAGAGCCTCGTCTCTCCTTTTAGGGCTTACCGCCTAGAGAGTAAGGATGTCTACTAGGGGTTTAGGATTCTCTGACACTCTTAGTTTCGATGGCACAAATTTTGATGTTTGGGTAATTCGCATGCTTAATCTCTTTAGGGTCATAGACCCAAATTTAGAGCGAATTGTAGATATGGGGTTTTCTCCTCCAAAGGATCCCCAAAGATTATCTTTAGAGGATGAGAAAAACTCTTATCTCAATGCTCAAGCTTCTAATGTGCTTTTCGATGCTTTGAGCAATGTAGTTATATTTCAACTCATGCCGTTCTGGGATGCTCATGAGTTGTGGACAAAGCTTCAAGATAAATATGGTGTGTCAATGTTTTGTAAGGATGATTGTTCTCCCTCCACCTCCGGCCGCGTTGTATTCTCAACTTCTTCTACTTCACCTACATGTGGTTTGCCACAAGGTAATGACATGGTGAGTAGTGGTATTCATTGCAATGATGATAATGGGCTTATTGTTGATAATCCTTCATAACTTTCTTATTGCAATGCTTCATCTTTGGACTTTAACACTTCTAGCACTCCAAATGTTTCACATGCTTGTGTTGATAGTCCTTGCATATCATGTAGAAATTGCTTGACTAAAGCTCATGATGATATGCTTGCTATGTCTTATTGCCATGATAAAAATGCATCTATTTCCTCGAATTGTTGTGCTAACAATGTAGAGGAAACCGAACACTCCATGGAACAAGATGTGGTGTTTAATGGTGCCTCAAGGGATCCTACATCATAATCTATTGCTTTTTGCCTTATGGCTAAGGCGTCAAAGGTATCTCCTACTTTGTACCCCAATATATCTCTTGATGATGATGTTGATGCTAATGATGATGACGATAATGATGAAGAGAATGATAATGTTGCCTCCTTAAAAACTAAGGGGAAAAGGATTTTTAAAGCTCTTCATAAAAATAAAATTGCTCATTCCAACTTCATGGAAATAATGTCCATATTGCCATTGATGGCAAGAAATACATTGAGGAGTTGGAATCTCATCTAGAGGAGCATGAGGCCACCATTGAGAAAATGGAAGCTCATGGGCGTGATTACGCAGATCGCGGAGCTATCTCAAGCTCTTGAACATGAACAAACCACCTCAGAATCTCTCGGGGAGACTTTTTCTCTAGAATTATCTAAAGTGAGGGAATCTCATAATAGAGCTCCTGAGGTGGCCAATGATTTCAAAACTAAAAATGCTAAGCTTGAAGTTTCTCATGCTAGACTCCTTGAGGATTTTGAGCACCTCGAAAATGGCTCAAGGGTCATCAAGGGTGAGCTCATCAAACTCACCGAGTCTCATGCCCAACTTGAAGCTTCTTATTTAAAAGAGCTTGCCAAGTTGTCCTCTCCTATTGTTGTAAATGATGATGCTTGTGCTGCTAACTCTATTACTTGTGAAGCATCCATTTTGAAGGAGAATGTTGAGCTACGGGCTCAACTTGAGGTGCTATCTAGCAATTATGGGAAATTGGAAGAAAGCCATGAAAAGCTCTCAAGCTCTCATGATGATCTTCTAGTATCCCATAATGTGCTAAAGGTAGCTCATGAGGCCATGATTGCTAAGGTAACATCTAGTGAGCCTCATGTGGATACTAGCACTACTTCTAGTCAAAATACTATATTGCCATGTGCTATTCCTTGTAATTCATCTACTCAAAATGTTGGTACATCTTGTGATGAATTGCTTTCCTTGCCTTGTTGCTCTAACGATGAAGCTTATACTTCCTCTAGTACTTGTGTTGAGACTAACCATGTAGAGGAAATCAAAGAGCTCAAGGCCCAAGTCACTTCTTTGAAGAAAGACTTGGAAAAGAGTCATCAAGGGAAATCCACACTCAACAATATCTTGAGTGTGCAAAAATCCCCCAATGACAAAGGTGGACTTGGATTCAACTCCAATAAGAAGAAGAAGTCCAAGATGAACAAAAGGAAGGGCCAAGAACAAGTCAAGAATTCGGCCAAGATTGTTTGCTTCAAGTGCAAAGTAGAAGGGCATCATGTTAGATCTTGTCACGTGGCGACGGCGTGGGCTCCGGGGCAGGGGCGACGGCGATGGCGTGGGCGGCTGACGGCGACAGCGTCGGCGTGGGCTCTCGGCGAAGGCGACGGCGACGGCGTCCGTCAGCCTGGCGGCGTCCTCTCCGCGCGCGTCGTCGGGGGCGAACTGCAAAATGCAAGCCAAAATTTTCACAAGTGTGCCTTATATACATGAAGCTTTAGTCCCGGTTCTTGTCACGGATCGGGACAAATGCCCCTCTTTGGTCCCGGTTGGTGCAACCAAGCGGAACCAAAGGCCACTTTTCAGCAGCCCAAAGGGCGGGAAACAGAGACCTTTGGTCCCGGTTGGTGGCACCAACCGGGACAAAAGAGTGGCAATGGTCCCTTTGTCCCGGTTGGTGCTAAGAACCGGTACCAATTCATCCCATTAGTCTCGGTTGGTGGCACCAACCGGGACCAAAGGACGTGTGCTGGAACTGGCGCGGTGCTGTGCTATGCTTAGTCCCACCTCGCTAGCCGAGAGGGACTCGGAGTGGTTTATAAGCCCTGCTGAACCAACCACTTCGAGCTCCTCTCTACTGCAGGCTTACGGGCCTAAATTCATTCTCTATGCTTGTGGGCCTATTGGGCCTACTGCGGGCCTGCATCCTGGCCCGAGTAGTCGGTTTCTAGTCGTATGCAAGCCGTGGTGGCCCTGTAGGTGGCACTTTTTTAAAAAAAATCCAGTTTTTTTGCTTTCTTTTTTGTTTCTAATTACTTATTTATTTATTTTTATGATAATTCTATTTGTTATTAAAGTTTGTAACAAAATTCTAATTATTTATTTATTTTCTTTTATCATAATTCTTTTTGCTATTAAAGTTTGTAAGAAAAAAGTTCTTTATGAAAATTCTTTTTGCTTTTAATGATTTTGAACAGAAAATGAACTCTGAAAAGGTTGAAAGTTGGCATGGTATCATCATTTCACCCACATAGGATGTGCAAGAAAGTTGAGACAGTTACGACAAAAGTATATGCACTTCATGTACAAAACAGACAATCTCTTTCGAAGTATCAGGATTTCATATGCAAACTCGTCTGTTACAAAGGGATTTCTTTTTTTAAAACTTATTTTAACTCCTGACTTTTTGTGTGTTCAAAATGCACCATTCAAATCCACATCATTAGTTTTCAACCCTTTCTAACTTCATTTGTTATTTTTCATGCATTTATTGATTATTTTGAGCTATAAGACCGTGAAATTGAAAAGCATTTCTAATGAACTCTGAAAAGGTTGGAAGTTGACATGGTATCATCATTTCATCCACATAGCATGTGCAAAAAAGTTGAGAGGGTTACGGCAAAAACTGGATGCACTTCATGTACAAAACGGACAATCTCTTTCGAAGTATCAGGATTTCATACAGAAACTTGTCTGCTACAACAGGCATTTCAAATGAACTACGAAAAGGTTGAAAGTTGGCATGGTATCATCATAATAGTTGTGGAGAAAGTCTTCACTTTTTTTTGCTTGTGTCACTTCCTTATTGCGCCGTAACTATGGATAATCTTCATCATTTATCAGGATGCTTGGGTCAGCCTTGACTTTGAAGGGAGGAATTTCATGAAACTTTTCATAATCTTCGGACATGTCTGTCTTGCCCTCCACTCCCACGATGTCCCTTTTTCCTTAAAGAATTATGTGGCGCTTTGACTCATCGTATGATGTATTCGCTTTTTTATCTTTTCTTTTTTTCGGTTTGGTAGACATGTCCTTCACATAGATAACCTATGCCACATCATTGGCTAGGACGAACGGTTCGTCAGTGTACCCAAGATTGTTCAGATCCACTGTTGTCATTCCGTACTGTGGGTCTACCTGTACCCCGCCTCCTGACAGATTGACCAATTTGCATTTAAACAAAGGGACCTTAAAATCTACTCCGTAGTCAAGTTCCCATATGTCCACTATGTAACCATAATATGTGTCCTTTCCCCTCTCGGTTGCTGCATCAAAGAGGACACCGCTATTTTGGTTGGTGCTCTTTTGATCTTGGGCGATTGTGTAAAATGTATTCCCATTTATCTCGTATCCTTTGTAAGTCATTGCAGTCGAAGATGGTCCCCTGGACAACGAGTACAGCTCATAACAAACAGTGTTGTCACCTCTGAGACGTGTTTCCAACCAACTGCTGAAAGTCCTGATGTGTTCACATGTAATCCAGTCGTCGCACTGCTTATGGGTGTTTGGAGCACAGACTATTATTATGTTCATCGACATACGGGGTCACCAAGGTAGAGTTATGTAGAACTGTGTAGTGTGCTTGAGACCAAGAATATCCGTCCCTGCATATTATTGAGTCCCTCCAAGCGTGTTTTTCGGTCGGTCTCCCCTCATACCGCGATTAGGGAGACCTATCTTCTTCGAGCCAGGAATGAAGTCAACACAAAACACAATGACATCCTCTGTTTGATGGCCCATGGAGATGCTTCCTTCGGCCTAGCGATTCGGACATATTTCCTTAGGACTCCCATGAACCTCTCAAAGGGGTACATATTGTGTAGAAATACGGGCCCGAATGACAATCTCGTCAACTAGATGAACTAGGACATGCGTCATGATATTGAAGAAGGATGGTGGGAACACCAGCTCAAACCGACAAGACATTGCACCACATCACTCCTTAGCCTTGGTACGATTTCGGATCGATGACCTTCGAGATATTGCATTGAGGAATGCACATAGCTTCACAATGGCTAATCGGACGTTTTCGGTAGAAGCCCCTCAATGCAACCGAAGCGATTGCGTCATAATCACGTGGCGTCATGGGACTTTAGGTTCTGAAACTTTTTCTCTGGCATATTTATTATTCCCTTTATATTCGACGAGAAGCCAGCCGGGACCTTCATACAAAGCAGGCATTCACAGAAGATTTCCTTCTCTTCTTTGGTAAGAGCGTAGCTGGCAGGACCTTCATACTTCTTTGGAGGCATGCCGTCTTTTTCGTGCAAATGTTGCAGGTCCTCCCGTGCCTCAGCTGTATCTTTTGTCTTCCCATACACGCCCAAGAAGCCTAGCAGGTTCACGCAAAGGTTCTTCGTCACGTGTATCACGTCGATCGAAGAGCGGACCGCTAGGTCTTTCCAGTAGGGTAGGTCCCAAAATATAGATTTCTTCTTCCACATGGGTGCGTGCTCAGCGTCACTCGGAACAGCTAGTCCGTCGGGACCCTTTCCAAATATTACGTGTAAATCATTGACCATAGCAAGTATGTGACCACCGGTATGCATGGCGGGCTTCTTCCGGTGATTTGCCTCGCCTTTGAAATGCTTGCCTTTCTTTCGACATTGATGGTTGGTCGGAAGAAATCGATGATGGCCCAGGTACACATTCTTTCTGCATTTGTCCAGGTATATACTTTTGGTGTCAGCTAAACAGTGCGTGCATGCGTGGTATCCCTTGTTTGTCAGTCCTGAAAGGTTACCGAGAGCGTGCCAATCGTTGATGGTTATAAACAACAACGCGTGCAGGTTAAATTCCTCCTGTCTGTGCTCATCCCACGCACATACACCGTTTTCATTCCACAGCTGTAAAAGTTCTTCAACTAATGGCCTTAGGTACACATCAATGTCGTTGCCGGGTTGCTTAGGGCCTAGGATGAGAACTGGCATCATAATAAACTTCCGCTTCATGCACATCCAAGGAGGAAGGTTATACATACATAGAGTCACAGGCCAGGTGCTGTGATTGCTGCTCTGATCCCCGAAAGGATTAATGTCATCCACGCTTAAACCAAACCATATGTTCCTTGGGTCACGTGCAAACTCAGCCCAGTACTCTCTCTCGATTTTTCTCCACTGCGACCCGTCAGCGGGTGCTCTCAACTTCCCGTCTTTCTAACGGTCCTCACTGTGCCATCGCATCAACTTGGAATGCTCTTTATTTCTGAACAGTCGTTTCAACCATGGTATTATAGGAGCATACCACATCACCTTCGCAGGAACTCTCTTCCTGCGGGGCTCGCCGTCAATATCACCAGGGTCATCTCGTCTGATCTTATACCGCAATGCACCGCATACCGGGCATGCGTTCAAATCCTCATACGCACCGCGATAGGGGATGCAGTCATTAGGGCATGCATGTATCTTCTGCACCTCCAATCCTAGAGGGCATACGACCTTCTTTGTTGCGTACGTACTGTCGGGCAATTCGTTATCCTTTGGAAGTTTCTTCTTCAATATTTTCTGTAGCTTCTCAAATCCTTTGTCAGGCACAGCATTCTCTGCCATCCACTGCAGCAATTCCAGTACGGTACCCAGCTTTGTGTTGCCATCTTCGCAATTGGGGTAAAACCTATTTTTGTGATCCTCTAACATGTGATCAAACTTCAGCTTCTCCTTTTGACTTTCGCATTGTGTCCTTGCATCGACAATGACCCGGCGGAGATCATCATCATCGGGCACATCGTCTGGTTCCTCTTGATCTTCAGCAGCTTCCCCCGTTGCAGCATCATCGGGCACATCGTCTGGTTCCTCTTGATCTTCAGCAACTCCCCCCATTGCAGCACCACCGTATTCAGGGGGCACATAGTTGTCATCGTCCACTTCTTCTTCGCCGTCTTCCATCATAACCCCTATTTCTCCGTTCCTCGTCCAAACATTATAGTGTGGCATGAAACCCTTGTAAAGAAGGTGGGTGTGAAGGATTTTCCGGTCAGAGTAAGACTTCGTATTCCCACATTTAGGGCATGGACAACACATAAAACCATTCTGCTTGTTTGCCTCAGCCACTTCGAGAAAATTATGCACGCCCTTAATGTACTCGGAGGTGTGTCTGTCACCATACATCCATTGCCAGTTCATCTGCGTGCATTATATACAATTATGTGTGTCAAATGTAAAAAAATCAGACAAGTATCTATCTAAAGTAAGAAAATCAGACAAGTATCTATCTAAAGTAAGAAAATCAGAAAGAAGATAAGAACAAGAGGCTCACCACGGTGGTGCCGGCGACGAGATCGGCGCGGGCGATCAACGGCGGTGAAAACGGAGACGGGGCGTAACGGACCGCTAAATCTAGACAAATCTCGGGAAAAATGGAGCTCCGAGGTCGAGCTTCGAGAGGAGAAAGCTTAACTAGTGTGTCTCGGGCATTTCATCGAACACCTCATGTGCATAGGAGGTGAGTTAGAGCACCCAAATGCCCTCCCCTCGCCGGCTAGAAAAAACAGAGCACTGTGGAGTGCTCTGCCGCGGCGATGGGTATATATAGGAAAATTATTTGTCCCGGTTCGTGGCATGAACCGGGACTAAAGTAGCCCTTCTACACCAATTCAAGGCACGAACCGGTACCAATGACTGTGCGCCAGGAGCGCGGCCCATTGGTCCCGGTTCATGCCTAGAACCGGGACAAATGGATCCAGACGAACCGGGACCAATGCCCACGAGGCCCCGGCCGGCTCCCTGGGCTCATGAACCGGGTCTAATGGCCCCCATGGGTCCCGGTTCGTGAAGAACCGGGACTAATGGGCTGGCCAGGCCCGAACCAAAGTCCTGTTTTCTACTAGTGCCACCATCCACCAGTCTACCACCAATGGCACATACTCACAAAATTAACCGGAGTCGTGGTGCTTTAAATTGACAAAGCCATAATAGACGCCTCGCTATCAGAGAAAACATCATCTTCTACTAATAATATGCTGCCTTATGAGACACAACAACATATGGTTTGCTCTCGGGTGCAGCAGTTGTATAACAAACAAGCTTGATCAAAAGAAGACGAGCAAGTGGCAAGTGATGCACAAGGTCCCCGCACATCGATGGCCTAATAGTACCAGTAGACAAATTAATTAACCACAATGCAGACGCAGCATGTATATCTAGGTATAGTACGTCAATACACCACGTACATATACATACACACGTACATACATGCAAGTTACGTACACACACATACTCACACGTACACAAGGTGGAAAAGTTAACCAGCGGAGATCGATGACGAGATGGATGCGACGGTGGCGGCCGCCGGCGCGCACGAGCTAGCTGTGCTTGCTTCCATCGAATGGCCGAATCATCAGCCAGCCAGCTAGGCTAGACTAAACGTCGATGACGCGGAAGGCGTCGCGGTTCTTGATGACGACGTCGTACATGTGGACGGAGCTGAACTGGCCGAAGTCCTTGGGGAGGGAGATGAGGTCGACGAAGGAGCGCTTGTGGAACCTGAGCATGCAGTCGCCGGCGGCGCCGCCCCCGCCGGCGTAGTAGCGCTCCCAGCCGAGCGCGACGAGCTTGCGCTCCAGGGAGGCGTAGGAGGCGACCACCTCCCCCGTGGGCGTGTGCAGCAGCGCCTTGCGCCGGACCGCCCCGCCCCCCGCCTCCCGGTGGCCCCGCCGCCGACGCCGGGTGGTTCTCCACCAGCTTCACCACCCCGTTGCGGAACACCCACACGCCAGACATGGCGCTATGTGTGATATTGGTGATCTTTCTCTGGGTTGCTTGATGGCCTGGATGTGTACTTGATTAGCCTGAGAGCCCGGATGTGTACTTGATCAGTGCGCTCTGTGCTTGGGTGGTTGTTGAGGCTGTGGGATGTGGAAAAGGATGGGGCGTGGGAGGCTATAAATAGAGGTGGCCGGTACATTACCGCGAGCGGTGCACTGCATGATAAGAGTACGTACGTTACGTCTCGATGGCGAGAGCGCACGGGGGCCTGGCCCCGCCGTGTTTATTCACTCTGGGCGAGAGAGTTCATGCTCGAATATATATGTATTTTCTTGTAGGAAAGATCCCCATCCGATAGAGATAAGATCTACCAGTAAACAATAATGAGGAATTTCGTGCACCGCACACGTGCATGTGCATATCGGCCTTCTCTGGCCGATCAAGAAACGGATGGTCGGCATGCAACGGAGTGCCTGCGCGGTTGTACGTGCGGCATCTTATTCGCCACGGCATGTGCCAACCCTATGATGTTGGACAGTAGATACTCTGCGTAGGAGGAGACCATACATGCATCTATAAGATATACAATAGTCATACTTCTACTAGCTAGTAGGAGTGTGTACGTCTAGGCCCTAGCTTAGCCATTAAGATACGTACGTGCTCTCAACGCATACCAAATGGGTAGCTCACCCGCCCAAAAAAAAGGGTTGCTATCAAGTTTCGGCCGGAATCTTGAGCATGTTGGTGACGGCGACCCCTCGACTTTCCGTTATGTGCACGCATGAATGAACCTAACTACTCCTACGAAAGTTGTTCGATTCTTCTACGGATGCGAGGTACAATTTGATGCACACGAGCGCGTACACATGGTCGGGGTATGTAGACGAAGCAGAAATAGCTTTGTGTAGGTATGATGTGATCCATGAGCAACGGCTGACGTGCGGCCGACCGACGGGAATCATGCCATACACGCATATTCGCTGACTGTCCGATCATTCACAAATACTCAGTATACACTTATACGCATATAGATATAGCATCCTCTGTTTCTATATATAAGATCGTTACGCTGGTTCAGTTTAAGCTGCCACAACATATTATATTAAGAAACGACGAAGGTGTGTTAATTTGCGCGTTCGCTATAAGTTGCCTAAATTTACAACTTATGCTAGTGATTTCCGGTGAGTGCAACCTTAGATGGAGTCGGGATCCTGGTAACCTCGAGTCGGGAGCAACCCGAAGCCGGGGACGACATGGTTGTAGCGCCGTCCATGAAGGCGAGTCCGAGGTTGGTTGGTTCGGATGCGGTGCAAGGTGGAGGGCTCGATGCAGCCCGAGAAGATGGAGGTTAGAGAGAATGATGGCGAGGAACCGTGACAGACCAACGGTGGTGGCGGTTTGGGGATGGCGGCGAGGTGAGGCTTGCGCGATAGCGTCTGCAGCCACGAGTGCCGGTAGCAGCTGGCCTGGCCAGCATTGGTAGGCGGCGGGAGGAAGAAGGCGAGCTGATGACAATCCAGCGGCGGCTAAACCAACTGAACCGGAAGAAGGACAATAAGGTTTTTAGGAAAGTCTCGGCGCGACTGCTCGCTATTGTTCGTATATGTCTACGATTTAGACTACTTCTTTGACTTTTCTCCCGACGCCATGGGTGACGTGACCAGCGCCATGAGTGCCGCCACCTCGGCTTTGTCGCTTTGTCCTTTCCGATTGTAGGGTATATGATCTATCCGTTTCCTTATTTACCGATTCAGGTGTTAGCCGTACTTGTTGTCATCATAACTCTACATGTTCCATGTATAATACGTACTCACATGTTTAGCTATTAGTATTAGTATGAAATCAATATTGTCAGCGTTGTCACCGTGATATATTATGAATTAAATTAATTAGAAAAATGCTACTATATATATGCCCAACAATATTTGTGGCTGTACTAGTATTTAGCTACCTGATGTGATCCGTGAGCGACGGCTGACAGCAGACGGTAATCATACCATCCATGCATAGTGCAAGGAGCAGTGATATCGATGGAATCCAATCCGTTGATCCACGGGCCTAGACAGCCCGTAGCTGTAGGTAAAGCTAGGCCTGCATATGGAAGCATCTATAGATTCGCCGATCGATTGGTCGGAACATGCATAGAAAGGAGAGAAGAAGATATAGGCAGCTACTCCCTCCGTTTTTATTTACTCTGCACATTAGAGTTGACTGAAGTCAAACTTTATAAAGTTTGACCAAGTTCATAGAAAATAATATAGACATTTATCATAATAAATCTATACAATATGAAAGTACATTCATTAATAAATCTAATGTTGTTGATTTGTTATTGTATATCTTAATATTTTTGTTTGTAAACTTGGTCAAAGTTGGTAAAGCTTGACTTTGACAAAAGCTAATATGTGAACTCAATAAAAAACGGAGGGAGTACCTACATGCGTCACGGGTGACTTCAAATAATCGCCCAAGTGTAAATTCTCAGGAGATCGGCTTTACAACATATGTTCGAGCAATTAGGCCATAACATAGCTTGAGTGATTGATTTTTTTTTGAACCCAACACCGTAGAACTATTATTCTACGGTAAATATATTAAAATAAAATATGGTACAAACCCCAGTGGGGCCAAAGTTTGGTCTTAAGGCTCAGCCAATGCCCGCTCTAGGAAAAGAAATCATGCTATTACAAGTTATTGTTTAACCACAGAATGAAACTTGATTCAAACTTATTCTTGATTCTATGTCGAAGGAGTCTCAAATCCTGTTTAAGATGAAATCTCCACGATTGAATGGTGTGAGGGAGAGACCTGAATATTTTCCCATTTCTCTGAATCCAGATGTTCCAACATCCCAAAATAACTATTTCAGCAGCAAAAGATTTTGGTAAGCATCTCATTGCCAGAATGGTGTCCTCATATACTGATGTTCCTCTCTGCCTGTCAGGGATTAGAGAATTCCAGCATTCCTGGGCAAAATTGCAGCCCCAAAGCAGATGCATGGTTGTCTCCTCTGCCTGGTGATTGCAATTTGGGCAAAAAGGGTCATCTAGGTGCATTCCTTTTCTACCAAGAAGTGCTCTGGTGTTGATTCTACAGCTTCAGTGATTGATCGCGACGGAAACCATGTGTGTGTGCATCCAAGGATTCAAAGCCCATTTGCTCGTGCCAATGCCCACTTGTAATGTAATACCAAAGTTGTACTAAGGTTGAGACAATTATTTGGGATGGAGGGAGTAAATTTTTTCTTCCTTGAAAAAGATCACCACACAACATTTTTAAAAAGCCTAAGAGCATCCATCATAATGATCTATATATATCATCGCCCATGAATTAGCAGTTGGTGGATACAACAAGTTTCTCTCCCATTTCATCTCTCTTAATTAGCTTTCTTAGCCACGTCCAGTAGCGCCATCTACAAGTACTAAATAGTGAGATGTACTATTACCACGTCAAAGTTTATTTAGTTTAGCCTCATTTGGATACTAGCTAGCCTAACCTAAGTAGCCATCTTAGTCCATTTTTATCTTAATACTATCATCACACATTTTTTGCGGGTAAATACTATCATCACCAATGAATTAGCAGTTGGTAGATGCAACAGTTTTCTCTCTCCGTTCATCTCTCTCAGCTTTGTTAGCCACGTCCAGTGGCGCCATGAACAAGTGCTAAGTAGTGCGGTACTACTTCAATGTTTTTCTCATTTAGATTCATTTGGATACAAGATAGTCCTCTTGAAACAGTCTTTCGCCCCAATTCCTACAAGCCAGCATAATAGTGTTTCTAGTGCATGTTTATCTTAGCACGTACTTACATCTCTTAGCACCAACTTTGGTCACTTGCTTTCACCTCCACGGCTTCTTGGAGGAATAGTCTTTCTAGTGCATGTCTTTTCTTCTATCGTGTGGTTAGGAGACAAGCTTGCTTGCGTGGGATCTGCCCCGTTGTACATGTCTAGCATGTAGTGGTGTGTGTACACGTCTATCTTCCTTGCCTGCGGCTCTGCCCCGTTGCCCATCGTCGCCACCATGAAATACCTGGCGATGACCGGAGCCACAAGACTCCCCCTGAACACACCATCGGCACCAGTGGCGAAGCTAGACAAAATATGTCGTGGGGGCAAGGCAGAATATCACTGTTTAAGAGTCAAAGGCTAAAAATTCCTGGCTCCTTCAGTCTAACAGATAGCTCAGATGAGGCAATGGCCCTCCAACAAAAAAATTCTCCAGAATTTTTTTTATAGCTGGGGGCAATGGCTCCTTGAGTCTAACAGATAGCTCAGATGAGGCGGAGAAACAACTTTAGAATTTTTCAATGGAAGTGTCGCCATTTGTTTAGAAGTGGAATATAGTATTTATGGGGAGTAGAGATGGGTTGTATGATGCTTTGAGCTGAAGTCCGAATTATATGTTGTTCGGATGGAACCTAGTCTTCTATTTCTTTGGGCTCCAGTATTGAACTATTTAGGCCGCACCAAATTAATTTAATACCCCCTTTGTCCCATATAATATAGTGCACTATGATTTTCGAGGAAGTCAAACGTCACAAAGTTTGACCAACTTTATAGAGAAGTTTATCTATTTCTATAATACTCCATCCATTCAAAAATATTCTAACTTATTCAGAATCGGGTGTATATAAAAATGTTTCAGTGTGATTGCTCACTCATTTCAGTTTGTAATTAGCCCATATTGAAATATCTCAAACATGTTATACTCTCTTCATTTTTGTATACAAGGTCACTTTGTTTTTCATGTCAAGCTTTGACTTGTACTTTTGGGCAACAAAATATTGGTTATATGTCATGAAAAACATGTCATCAGAAAGTTGTTTGAAATGTGCATCCA
Source organism: Aegilops speltoides (assembly GCA_021437245.1). Taxonomy (NCBI): domain Eukaryota; kingdom Viridiplantae; phylum Streptophyta; class Magnoliopsida; order Poales; family Poaceae; genus Aegilops; species Aegilops speltoides. The sequence continues at coordinate 509,520,935 of CM038143.1, forward strand.
ATGGTATACTTTTTGTGGCATATAACTCTTATTTTGTTGATGAAATTATTGATCAAAGTTAGAAATAAAAATATGAAGCGGTGTTGTATAAAAAAAAGGGAGAGAGTGATTGTGAACCGAGGGAGTACCTAATATACATCATATGAAAATGTATTTACTGATGAATCTAATGATAAAGATTTAGTATTCTAAATTTTCAATTTTTTACTGGAAACTTGGTCAAAGTCTATACCATTTACCTTTAGAAAGGCCTAATACAACTATTGTGGGACGGAGGAAATATATTATAAGCATTCACTAGTAAAAAAAAATTGCAAAAAGTTTGTGGGGCCATGGCCCCGTAACCCCCACATTGGATCTGCCCATGATCGGCACCCTCCCTTCTCCTCACTGGGAGCTTTGGACCAACACATGTCCGGTGAGCTGCCGCGGCCATCTTGGCCTTGCCGAGCACGAGCATTATCAATAGATGCATGTACAGGCTGATTGCCAAATCCATCCCCAACCATAGGACCGATCGCCTTGTTGGAGTAGAATCCGAAGAAACTTTATTCAGCGCCGCCATCGCCGCCGGTGAAGCCAAGACGATGAACGGCCTAAAATCCTAATCTACAAGAGAGAAAACGATCCACGCGCGTGGATCCGGCGACCCCCCTCACCACCGACGACCGAGGCCGCCGGCGGAGGGGAGCCGCCGGACGGCGGCGGCGGTGAAGACTCCTGGCGGCGAGGTCGCCTTTTCTTTCTTCTGGCGGAAGAAAGATAGCCGTACTTGTTGTCATCATAACTCTACATGTTTCATGTATAATACGTACTCACATGTTTGGCGATTAGTATTAGTTTGAAATTAATATTGTTAGCGTTGTCACCGTGATTTATTATGAATTAAATTAATTAAAAAATGCTACTATATATATGCCCAACAATATTTGTGGTTGTACTAGTATTTAGCTACCTGATGTGATCCGTGAGGGACGGCTGACAGCCGACGGGAATCATACCATCCATGCATAGTGCAAGGAGCAGTGATATCGATGGAATCCAATCCGTTGATCCACGGACCTAGACAGCCCGTAGCTGTAGCTAAAGCTAGGCCTTCATATGGAAGCATCTATAGATTCGCCGATCGATTGGTCGGAACATGCATAGAAAGGAGAGAAGAAGATATAGGCAGCTACCTACATGCGTCACGGGTGACTTCAAATAATCGCCGAAGTGTAAATTCTGTCGAGATCGGCTTTACAACATATGCTCGAGCAATTAGGCGATAACATAGCTTGAGTGATTGATCGCGATGGAAACCATGTGTGCGTGCATCCAAGGATTCAAAGCCCATTTGCTCGTGCCAATGCCCACTTGTAATATCAAAGTTGTACTAAGGTTGAGACACTTATTTGGAACGAAGGAAGTATATTTTTTCTTCCTTGAAAAAGATCACCACGGAACATTTTTAAAAGCCTAACAGCATCCATCATAATGATCTATATATACCATCACCCATGAATTAGCAGTTGGGGGATACAACAAATTTCTCTCCAACTGCTAATTAATGGGTGATGATAGCATTTATTCTTAGCTTTGTCACTCACTTCAATGTTTTTTTCATTTAGATTCATTTGGATACAAGCTAGTCTTCTTGAAACAGTCTTTCGCCCCACTTCCTCTTTTTTAGGAAAGAAGGAGGACCCCGGCCTCTGCATCTGTACGATGCATGCATCCACTTTATTAATTATTCATACAAGACTTTACAAAGTGATACAACAGTAAGACTAAAGCCACCGTCTAGGCAACATCTGCCGCTACTCCTATCCAGTTGATGAAGGGATGCTAATAGTTTGGGCCTAATACCAAACAGACCTCGCAGCCAAACCTAACATCTAAGACCTGAGGTACCAACCAGGACGCCTGCCGGGTATGGGGCACCCACCAGTCCGGCGCACTCCTCAACCAGGACGCCTCCGGGTATGAGGCCGCCGCAGCTACCTGCCACCAATCCATCTTCGGTGTTGTACTGTTGCATCCACCTTGCCCGGCCTCTCTGCCATCGACGCCACCATGACACCAGACAACGTCACCCTCCTGCGTGAGTCCCTTGCCACACATCGGACGCCGAGTCTCCACTGCGCCATGCCTCCGAGATACGCCACCATTAATGTGTAGGATGAAGCACAGCTCCACCAAATAATCCGTCCACTGGTCCCTCGAGCCCGTGCACACCTCCAAGAATGACGCCACAAGAGGGCAACGACACAATAATGCCGCCGTCATCCGATCTACTAATTTAGGGTTTCCTCCGGAGGTAGCAGAAAGTGGCCTGGAACTTCTCAACAGCGATGCCTTCAACAATGGAGCGACACCGAACAGTGTCGCCATCGCCGGCCTCGGCAGCAGCCGCGAGCAGGTCTTCACCCAGATCTATTCCAATGGCCTCCATCAAGCTTCTTGTGCACGGATCGTCCAACACCGCGGCCGCCGCATCGCCCATCGCGAGTCCACAGTGGCCGACACATCCTCCGCTGTCCTGGGGCCGCCGCCCCTGGATCCAGCCCTCGCTAGCCGCCGGGTCTCACAGCCCCATCACGGAGCCACCGAGTCCCACCTCGCCGTCGAACGCCGCCCGCCGCAGAGCAACGTCCGTGACCCCACCATGGAGTCGCTGAGCACTGTTCATGGACACGGTATGCACCACATCAAGGGCGGCCAACGGGCGCGGAGAAGGTAGATCCAGCCAAGCCCGGCCAGGATCCGGCCTCTCCCCGCGCAGACGCCAACTCCCGCAGCCCTGCATCTCGCCCGCGCTCAAGGCGACGCAGGCAGCGCGCAGGCGCGCAACGCCGTGGAGATGGGAAACGCCCCGCCGCCACCTTCCCTGGGGCGCATGCGGACTTCACCGGCGGCCCCTCCAGCGGCGGCGAAGCGGAGGTAAGAGGAGTGGACTTCGCCCCACTTCCTACAAGCCAGCCTAAATAGTCTTTCTAGTGCATATTTATCTTAGCACATACTTACATCTCTTAGCACCAACTTTGGTCACTTGCTTTCACCTCCACGGCTTCTTGGAGGAATAGTCTTTCTAGTGCATGTTTTTTCTTCTATCGTGTGGTTAGGAGACAAGCTTGCTTGCGTGGGCTCCGCCCCGTTGTACATGTCTAGCATGTAGTGGTGTGTGTACATGTCTATCTTCCTTGCCTGCGGCTCTGCCCCGTTGCCCATCGTCGCCACCATGAAATACCTGGCGATGACCGGAGCCACAAGACTCCCCCTGAACACACCATCGGCACCAGTGGCGAAGCTAGACAAAATATGCCGTGGGGGCAAGGCAGAATATCACTGTTTAAGGGTCAAAGGCTAAAAATTCCTCATCTAGGCCCTCCAACAAAAAATTTCTCCAGAAATTTGTTTATAGCTGGGGGCAATGGCTCCTTCAGTCTAACAGATAGCTCAGATGAGGCGGAGAAACAACTTCAGAATTTTTCAATGGAAGTGTCGCCATTTGTTTAGAAGTGGGATATACTCCCTCCGTTCGGAATTACTTATCTCGAAAATGGATGTATGTAAAACTAAAATATGTCTAGATACATCCATTTGTGCGATAAGTAATTCCGAACGGAGGGAGTAATATTTATGGGGGAGTAGAGATGGGTTGTGTCAGGCTTTGAGCTGAAGTCTGAATTATATGTTGTTTGGATGGAACCTAGTCTTCTATTTCTCTGAGCTCCAGTATTGAACTATTTAGACCGCACCAAATTGATTTAATACCCCCTTTGTCCCATATAATATAGTGCACTATGATTTTCGAGGAAGTCAAACGTCACAAAGTTTGACCAAGTTTATAGAGAAATATATCTATTTCTATAATACTCCATCCATTCAAAAATATTCTAACTTATTCAGAATCGGGTGTATATGAACATGTTTTAGTATGATTGTTCAGTCATTTCAGTTTGTAATTAGTCCATATTGAAATATCTCAAACATGTTGTACTCTCTCCGTTTTTGTATACAAGGTCACTTTGTTTTTCATGTCAAGCTTTGACTTGTACTTTTGGCCAACAAAATATTGGTTATGTGTCATGAAAAACATATCATCACAAAGTTGTTTGAAATGTGCATCCAATGGTATACTTTTTGTGGCATATAACTCTTATTTTGTTGATAAAATTATTGATCAAAGTTAGAAATAAAAATATGAAGCGGTGTTGTATAAAAAAGGGAGAGAATGATTGTGAACGGAGGGAGTACCAAATATACATCATATGAAAATATATTTAGCGATGAATCTAATGATAAAGATTTAGTATTCTAAATTTTCACATTTTTTCTGAAAACTTGGTAAAAGTCTATACCATTTGCCTTTAGAAAGGCCTAATACAACTATTGTGGGATGGAGGGAATATATTATAAGCATTCACTAGTAAAAAAATTGCAAAAAGTTTCGGCGGCCATGGCCCCTGTAACCCCCACATTGGATCTGCCCATGATCGGCACCCTCCCTTCTCCTCACCAGGAGCTTTGGACCAACACATGTCCGGTGAGCTGCCACGGCCATCTCGGCCTTCCCGAGCACGAGCATTATCAATAGATGCATGTACGCGTACGACGCACGCACACACGTTACACGTACGGCCTAGCTGCACAGTACCAGCACGTACGTGCGCTTCTGCCACTCTGAGTGTATCCGTCCGTCGGCATTGGACCGGAAACGGTTGGTACTGTTAAGAGACAAAATGAACGAAAGTAACCATGATCTTTATTACAGAAGATGATTACAATATACCCCCTCCATCCGGAAATACTTGTCCTAAAAATGGTTGTATCTAGACTTATTTTAGTTATAGATTCATCCATTTTGTCCATTTTTAGAACAAGTATTTTCGGACGAATGGAGTATATATCTTTAGGAGAGATGCTTCCAACCGATGCGACTATCTCAAGAGACACCAGCAAAGGGATATGACGGTTAGCATGTCCATCGGTTACAAAGAGGATATTCTCTATATTAATTACACTTAATTAATTTCTAATAATCCCCCTAATCTCCTCTTTGATTATGTAGAATCATCATCTTGATAAATACTCCTCCAAAAAAAACCTTATGGTAAATAATGAAAAACTCTTTCCAAATACCCTATGGAAAAATAAGGAGAAACTGACATATCATAATGCTTGTATTACTATTGCCTCATGAAAAACCTTCTATGAGAAACCATATAGGAAAAACTTATAAAGGAAAGGAGTGCAATATCAAAGATCTGGATATCTCGAACAGGCTATCGTTCAGGAGTACACTTCCCCTGAACATTACAAATAACAAAGTCACCTTATACCAATTCCATTAAAATATTTCTGAAATGAAGAACTTGGTAAACACTTTGTGAATAAATCAACGAGATTATCACATGACTTAATTTGCAAGATATTTAGCTTCTCATTTGTTTGCAACTCATGGATCTAAACAATTTCAGCGCAATACACATTGTAGTGTTTCTCTTCATAACCTGTTTGCATCTGCATAATACAAACAACATTATCTTCATAGATAATGGTGGGTGATTCATACCAACCAATCCCATTTGAACTTTCAACAAAGTTCATCATTCCCCAAAATCGTTTGCATGATGCTTCATACAAATCAATGATTTCAGAATGATTAGTGGATGTAACCACTAAATTTTGTCTTGTCGACTTCCAAGAGAAGGTCGTATGTCCATTCGAGAAGACAAAATCAGTCTATGATGTGGGTTATGGAGATTTGATACATGCCCAATATCACTACATCCAACCGTGGTCATATCTTGATTCTTCTCATAGAATAAACCAAGATATGTGGTGTCCAAAAGATATCTTAAAAATACTCTTCACACCAACCCAATTCCCTTTCATTGGCAATGCACTATATCTAGTAGATAAATTTACTGCAAACAATATGCCAGTCCTGATGCTATTTGCTAGATACATTGGTGCTCTGATTGCATCAAGATATGGAAACTCAAATCCCAATATCTTTTCATCACCTCCCTTAGGCGTAAATGGGTCTTAATTATATTAATTAAGAGATCTCACAACCACAGTTCTTTGATGCCGCAAACAATATGTCAGGCCTAATGATATTTGCTAGATACATTGGTGCTCTAGTTGCATCAAGATACGGAAACTCAAATCCCAATATATTTTCATCACCTCCCTTAGGTCGAAATGAGTCTTAATCTCTATTAATTAAGAGATCTCACAACCATAGTTCTTTGATGGATATGATTTATCCATGTTTAACTTTTCAGCAATCTTATGGATAAATGCAGACTGATGAACAAATATTCTTGAAGGAATAAGCTAAAGTTCCAAACTCGTGCAAAGTTTGGCCTCAACCAAATATTTCATCTCACACTCCATCTTAAGATGAATTGCGTGTATCATATGTTTCTTGTGTAGTTCCAATAATATTCAGATCATCAATATACACATAAATGAGGCAAAATCCATCTTCAAATTTCTTGATGAACATATATGAGCAATCATCAATGTTTGAGTAATCCTTCTAACAAAAGAACTCACTCAGTCGGTTCTACCACATCATTGCCGACTACTTCAAGCCATAAAATGACTTGTGAAGCTTTATACAACACATATTGCGATTAAACTCACAATCTTCCTTCCCTTGGGAACTGTCACATAGATATCCGAATCAAGCGACTCAAACAATTATACAGTCACAACATCCATCCGTTCGATATACAAATTCATTATTCACGGCGAGTGATATGAAATATCAGAATGTTAATCCACTCATAACAGGATAATATGTTTCATCATGAATGATGAGAGGTCTCTGCATGAACCCCTGTGCTACAAGTCTGGCTTCATGTCTCACCACCTCTTGATTTTCATTCCTCTCACGAACGAAAATCAATTGTGCTCCCCCAGGGAACACATTCAGAGGAGTGAGTATTACTAATCAGGTCAATACCCACTCTTCTTCAGAGCGAGCACCTCCTCAATTGTTTCCTTCCTATGGATCAACCAGAGTGCCTAAGACACTCAGCCATGCATGGACGCTAGATCCAATCCAAGGTCTTTTGTAATTGTCGAGGAGAAATAAATATCGAAATAATGTAGTCTTTCTATTATGCGATTCACCCAAATCAATATACATAGTGGAGATCTCATCAGTACCTTTTGACTATTCGTGATGTCCCACAAAAATTGAGTCAAAGTCTTCCAATGTCGCAGCACAAAATTTTGTGTGCACATTCGTGTTGGGGCCTGGATGTGTCCAACATCCTTTAGTTGTCCCTCATTCCCCTCAGACACTTCCATGAAGTCTTGTCCTCTTATGTCCAGATTCCTCCCCCTTCTTGGGTGACCAACTGGACCTATGGGTCACATCCAATCTCTCTGGCACATTCAGAATGGGAACATTTTACTTTGTGACACCTTTATACTTAGTAAATGCAATTGGGAGATTATTTGTGATACTTTGCATACTGATAATCTTCTAAACCTCCAATTCAGATTCATTTGTATGAGGAACTAAGGACTAGATGTCTATTGACATCTCATTCTATTTTCCGGCATTCAATGTGGTTCTTATCTCCCACTAATGCCGAAAAATGTCCTCATCAAAATACAACCAGTGTACAAAGGCCATAAAAAGTCTCCTTCTAGAGACTTCAGGTATTTTATGTTTGACGGAGAATTGTACCTCACATAGATCCCCCATTTCACTATGAGGGCCATATTTATATGATGTGGTGGTGAAATCGGTACGTATCCAACACAATGAAATATCATAGATAGGAAATTCTTATTGACTTCCATGTACTAACTGCTACGAGGAGACCATATAATATGTAGTTCGTCGAATTTGTATATGCAATACGTAAATTGCATGTCCCCAACTAAATGTTGGGTGGTTACAATTCTATAGGAGCAATCTTGCTATCAAATTATCCTCTTGACAAGTGATTCTACATGACCAATCTAGGTATATACAAAAAGTACCAATATGCTACACAATTATGCCTAATCAAGGCAGTAATCATCAAATGCTCATGAACTGAATTCCATGGCATTATCCATTCTGATGGATTTATCCCGTACTCGGGATGATTTGCTCTCAAGTTAATGATTTGAGGAATCAACTTTGTAAAAGCATGGTCCCTTATATAAGTAAGATACACATTGGACCATCTCGTTGGTGCACCCAAAAGCACTATGGAATATCTGAATATTCCATATAATGGTTGAATTAGATCACATATATCCCCTGCCAAGGAAATCTAGTGGCTCATCCTCTCTCTTGAGATAAGATGGTCTTTGTGATCAATTTCCCAGTTTGCACATACATGCATACATAATCCATTGACTTTGGAAAATTCATACCGTTAGATTGTGTCCAGTGGAACCATCAATAATTTTCTAATCAGCTCAATACTAGGATGACTCAAGCAACTATGCCATATCATGAACTTATCAAGATTCTATAAAATTATCTTGTACGCCCAATGCGTAACCGATTTAATGTATGTATAATACTATCCAGGAGCTAGAGGAGGCATTTACTCTAGGATTTCATTCAAACCCCTTTTGTCGAGTCATGAGTAGGCTTCCAACCTCAATCACTCTGTGAGTTTCAACATAAATGCATCCAAGATTATCATGTAGTTCCCCTAGGGAGTTTTATTGTGGCTTGACCAAAACTAACTACTACCTCATCGAAGAATTGTCATGATACTTCCACTACTCTTCTCAAGAGTATGAAAATACTTTGTCTCCCCTAATACCATGTTAGGAGACCCAGTTTCCACTTACACTAGTAGAAAACAGGGCTTTCGTCCAGGCCAATTTAGCCCATTAGTCCCGGTTCAATCCAGAACCGGGACTAATGTGAGCATTTATCCCGGTTCGTGCAGCTAAGGCATTAGTTCGGTTCGCCGTGCCCTTTAGTCGGTTTGTGCCTCAAACCGGGACTAAAATCGATGTTCCGATAGTCGGTTCATGCCTCAAACCGGGACTAAAAGTGAACCTTTAGTCGGTTTGAGGCACGAACCGACTAATGGTTGAGACTTTAGTCGGTTAGTGCCACGAACCGGTACTAAAGGTCCCATTCAAACTCTAACCCCCCGTGGACCGCCTTTTCAATTTTAAAATAAATAAAAGAAAATGATGGAAATGTCAAAAAAATGAAAGAAAATAAGTTTCCCATGTGATATGTGGTCTAGTTGTTGTGAAAATTTACAAATGTGAATTTCGAATTTATTTGCAAAATCTCTCTGGAATTTGTAAATATGGGCATAACTTTTGCATACTAACTCGGATGAAAAAGTTTTTTATATGAAAAATCATCTACTCGAAAAGTTGCATCCAAATTTAATAGGGGGAACCCCGTTAAACATTTTCAAAATCCTCAAAAACCTAACAGAAAAAAGTTACGGGGCTTTTAATACCTAGAGTGGAAAAAATCGAAAAAATTTCAAACTGTGGTCAAACAATGGTCAAACCATGGTCAAACTAATTATTCTAGAATATTAGTGTTACTAAATAATTTGTTCAGTTATTTTGAATTTTGGTCAAATCTGGTCAAACTGTGGTCAAACTATGGTCAAACTATGGTCAAACTATGGTCAAACCATGGTCAAACTAATTATTCTAGAATATTAGTGTTACTAACTAATTTGTTGAGTTATTTTGAATTTTGGTCAAATCTGGTCAAAGCTGTAGTCAAGCTGTGGTCAAACCATGGTCAAACTAATTATTCAAAATAACTATTGTTTTCTAAATAATTATTGTTTTTGAAAACAATAGTTTGAAACAAACAGTGAAATGTGCCAATTCATGCTCAAGCAAAATTCACGAGGGTTAATAGGATTGACATCTTACTATTGTCGAAAACAACAAGTGCGAGACTTGGAAGCGAGGAGAATAGAACCCGGAAGTTAAGCGTGCTCAGCTGGGTGAGTAGGAGGATGGGTGACCGTTCGGGAAGTTAGGTGATTTGGAATGATGAGGGTGATTAGAGAAGAGGATAAATTGAGCGAGTGATGAGGGTGTTGATTAGAGATTAGGGGTTAAAATAATTGAAATTTGAAAATAAAAATTATTTTAAAAAATTTCAAAAAAATTTCAGAAAAAATCATAAAATTTCCATTAGTCGGTTGGTGTTACCAACCGGGACTAAAATGGATTGTTAAAGGCTCCACGTGGCGCGGCCTTTAGTCCGGTTCGGATTGAGCAGGACTAAAGGGGGAACATTAATATCGACCCTTTAGTCGGTTCACCAACGGGACTAAAACCTACCAACCGGGACAATAGGTCCTTTTTCTACTAGTGTTAACACATTCTTTTCTCAATTGGATTATTTCTGCAAGTTATCTATAGAGTGTAGTATACATATAATCTCATATAGACATACATAGTGTCACTAAAAGCGAATTTCACTAGCATGTCATCAACACTAAGTAGTGGACCTTCCTTTTGCTATGAATTATGTCTAGGAACTTTCAAGCATCGGAAATTATTGTTATGTCCAATGAAGCAAGCTTCAGACTGGTTCCCTTGAGCCTTTTTCCCTTGGCAATTGATGGCATACACATATCCACCAAATGCTTGGAATATCAAATTTCCTTATAGTGTGAATCATACAATCACACCTATAGCAACCTTCAGATTTGCTAGCCATGTCATTGTTATTGAAAGGATGTTTGCTCTTTTCAACTCCATCCTTACTCTGTTACTCATCACATCTCCACTTTCCTTCACAATTACGGAAACTTTTCAGTCAAAATAGATACAAGGATTGAAAGTGGGGAGCGTCTTCTTGATGAGATCGACATCCGAAACTGCACTATTGCTATAACTCAACTTTCGAGTTGATTTGATGCACAACAGATTTGTATGTAGCCACGAACCGAATAACATACTCCGCTAACGTGTTAAGAGACAAAATGAATGAATAGTAACTGTCATCTTTATTACTAAAGATGATTACACTATATATATATCTCTAGAAGAGACGCTTCCAACCAATGCGACTCTTCTGAGAGACACGAGCAAAGGGATGTGACGATTAGCATATCTGTGGGAACTGCAGTTGTCATGGAGCTTAGGTGTTTAGGACTTAATGTGGCGTTGTATCTGGTCCTTCCTGTATTTTCTTTCGGTAGCGTAGTCGTGTGCTTCTTTGTGTGATCCGACTTTTCTGGGATCGGCATTATATAAGGATCACCTCACTATCTTGTATCATTCAACTATGTACTTTATTAGATTGTTCTTTATATATAAAGCGGGGCGAAAACCTGTTTTGAGAGATCTTCCTAACCCCGTGATGTGCGGCTAGCCCCCTCGCCGACAGCTGTGACTAGGGGCCGGCCTGAGCACACGAGCCGTCGCTGTCGCCACTTGATGGCGCACAGTGCATGCATGCTTCGTGCATGTGGTCTCGGTGGACTCGACGAGATATCCATGCGTCTTGCTCGCTGGGTCAGCTACTGCTAGCATGCACGTGCGGCTCCTTCAAAGGTGCACAGCGACGGCATTGAAGCGCGCATGTTTGCATGCATGCATGTGCGTGGCCGCATGGCCCAGCACGTCGATTCTCCCAGATCACGCAGCAGGAAGAGTTGGGTGAGAGTGTGACATCCGCGCATGACCTTTAGCTGCTGGCGGTGTTGTTATTAACCTTGAAAAATGCGCGTTTAGCTGATTAGCTGCATTATGCTATTCATAATGGGGAGTATCATATACTAGTATCATGTATATAATACTAGTGTATGATACTAATTTCATAGTGCATAGTACTATCATAAAGTAGTATCATAGATGATCATATTTATTGCCATGCATGACACGATGTAGCATAACATTTAACATGATACGGTATATATCTACCTACGTTACTCTAATCCGCTATCTCTTCTTTAATTATGTGCCACATAAGCATGTTTGCTAGTCCCAAGTGTATGTTACCGGTTATGTTACTCCCACTATAGCCAGCCTTATACTAGCCACAATGGTGAGTAACATACACTAGCAACATACACATATCTCTAGACTATGTTACTACCTTCATAGTGGGTAGTAACATAAATGTGGTAACATGCAAAGCTTCATTTATTAGGTTATAGACTCATATTGCATTGGGACATGTGACGTTACAGTAACTAGCTAAGTTACTATAACTATCTCTCTCCTCATTAACTCACTGCCACATAAGCAAATTTGCTGAGTTGGACTCGATGTTAGGCTAGCCATAGTGGGGGTAACATAAGTAGTATCATGCACTTGGGACTCGCAAACATGTTTATGTGGCAGGCAATTAAAGAAGAGAGAGATGGTTATAGTAACATCGGTAGATACCGTAACATAATAAATGTGATGCTACTATGTGTCATGCATGGCAATAAATGAGACCACTTATGATACTAATCTATGACACTATGCATTATCACTAGTAGAAAAGGGGCAACGGTCCGGCCGGTCCAGCCCATTAGTCCGGTTCAATCCGTAACCGGGACCAATGAAACATCGGACCAGTTCATGAGCCCCGGCGGCCGGGCCACGTGGGCCATTGGTCCCGGTTAATCTGGACCTTTAGTCCCGGTTGGAGGGATGAACGGGACCAATGATCCTCGCTCTGGCCCACCACCATTCGTCCGGTTCGTGGCAAGAACCGGGACCAAAAAACCCTTAGTCGGTTAGATGCGACCAACGGGACCAATGGTGGTGCCTATATATACCCCCTCGCAAGAGCGAGCACACTGCTCTGCTTTTTTCGGCCGAGGGGAGAGGGCTTGGTGGTGCTCTAGCTCACTTCATATGCACACAAGGTGTTCGATGGAATGCCCGAGCCACACTACTTAAGGTTTCTCCTCTCCAAGCTCGACCGCCAAGCTCCATTTTCCTCCATATTTGTCTAGGTTTAGCGGTCCGTCACGCCCCATCCCCGTCTTCAACGTCGCCGATAACCCGCACCGATCTCATCGGCGGCACCACCGTGGTGAGCCTCTTGTTCTTATCTTCTTCCGAAAGGAAAAATATTCTTATTTGTATGTTTAGATAGATATATACTTGTATAATTTTCTTACTTTTATTATTGCATCTTATATAGTGCGATGGTTTTGGTATCCGCCCCCGTCGGCCCTCGTCCTATCTATGATTCGGATGTGGTATATATTATCTTTTCATAACTATTGGTTCATTTATTATTTATGACAATTATGCCGACCAACGTGACATAGATTTTATTCATCTAGGAGGTTGTTGAACCGGAAATTCCAACCGACCCTATTGTCGAGAGGTTAAATTTAGTTGAAGAAGAAAACAATTTGTTGAAGGAAAAAATTAGAAAAATTGAGGAGGAGAAGATGATATTGGAGTTGCATGTTGCGGATGTCGTCGATGATCACAAGATCAAGATGGATGCAATGCGCTTGAAGATTAGAAAGATTAGAAAATATGCCATTCATACCGAGGCTTGGTATCATTATGTCGTTGGATCGGTTGTTACATTGGTTGCGATTATGATCGCATTTGTTTCGCATTGAAATGTTTTACATAGTTTCAGGTGTATGGTTTAATTAATTTAGATGCTCTGCAGAGCTTTATGTTGTTAGATGAGAACTATGTATGTACTTTGGTTTTAATGTGATGATGAACTTCTATTAATTTGGTCACTTAATTAATTATCTATTCATGATCTCTAATGAATTTTGACACACTTAATTATATATAATGCACAGAGATGAACCGCAATGGATGTACGGTTCAAGACACACCTCCGAGTACATTAAGGGCATGCATAATTTTCTCGAAGTGGCTGAGGCAAACAAGCGAGAATGGTTTTATGTGTTGTCCATGCCCTATATGTGGGAATCTGAAGTCTTACTCGACCGGAAAATCCTGCACACCCACCGCTTTACAAGGGTTTCATGCCACACTATAATGTTTGGACGAGGCACGGAGAAATAGGGATTATGATGGAAGGCGGCGAAGAAGAAGAGTACGATGACAACTATGTGCCCCTGAATACGGTGATGCTCCGGAAGATCAAGAGGAACCAGACGATGTGCGATGATCTTTGCAACGGAGAAGCTGCTGAAGATCAAGAGGAACCGGATGATGTGCCCGATGATGATGATCTCCGCCGGGTCATTGTCGATGCAAGGACGCAATCGAAAGCCAAAAGAGAAGCTGAAGTTCGATCGCATGCTAGAGGATCACAAAAAGGGTTGTACCCCAATTGCGAAGATGGCAACACAAAGCTCGGTACCGTACTAGAATTTCTGCAGTGGAAGGCAGAGATTGATGTGCCTGATAAAGGATTTGAGAAGCTACTGAAAATAATGAAGAAGAAGCTTCCAAAGGATAACGAATTGCCCGACAGTACATACGCAACAAAGAAGGTCGTATGCCCTCTAGGATTGGAGGTGGAGAAGATACATGCATGCCCTAATGACTGCATCCTCTACCATGGTGCATACAAGGATCTGAACGCATGCCCGGTATGCGGTGCATTGCGGTATAAGATCAGACGAGATGACCCTGGTGATGTTGACGGCGAGCCTCCTAGGAAGAGGGTTCCTGCGAAGGTGATGTGGTATGCTCCTATAATACCACGGTTGAAACGTCTGTTGAAATGGAGAGCATGCCAAGTTGATGCGATGGCACAGTGAGGACCGTAAGAAAGGCGGAAGTTGAGAGCACCACGACGGGTCGTGATGGAGAAAAATCGAGAGAAATCTTGGGATGAGTTTGCAAGTGAGCCAAGGGCGTATGGTTTGCTTTAAGCGCGGATGGCATTAATCCTTTCGGGAGCAGAGCAGCAATCACAGCACTGGCCCGTGACTCTATGTATGTATAACCTTCCTCCTTGGATGTGCATGAAGCGGAAGTTCATTATGATGCAGTTCTCATCCAAGGCCCTAAGCAACCGGCAATGACATTGATGTGTACCTAAGGCCATTAGTTGAAGAACTTTTACAGCTGTGGAATGGAAGCGGTGTACGTCGTGGGATGAGCACAAGCAGGAGGAATTTAACCTAAAGGCGTTGCTGTTCGTGACCATCAACGATTGGCCCGCTCTCAATAACCTTCGTGACGGACAAACAAGGGATACCATGCATGCACGCACTGTTTACTTGATATCGATAGTATATACCGCAAGCTGCGGGAAGAATGTGTACTGGGCGTCGTCGATTTCTTCCGACCAACCATCAATGTCGAAAGAAAGGCAAGCATTTCAAAGCGAGGCAGATCACGGAAGAAGCCGCCATGCGCATCGGTGATCACGCACTTGCTATGGTCAATGATTTACACGTAATCTTTGGAAAGGGTCGGCGGACTAGCTGTTCGAGTGACGCCGAGGGACACGCACCCATGTGGAAGAAGAAATCTATATTTTGGGACCTACCCTCTTTGGAAAGACCTAGAGGTCCGCTCTTCGATCGGCGTGATGCACGTGACGAAGAACCTTTGCGTGAACCTGCTAGGCTTCTTGGGCGTGTATGGGAAGACAAAAGATACGGTGAGGCACGAGATGACCTGCAACGTTTGCACGAAAAAGGCGGCATGCCTCCAAAGCAAGTATGAAGGTCTTGCCGGCTATGCTCTTACCAAAGAAGAGAAGGAAATCTTCTTTGAATGCCTGCTTAGTATGAAGGTCCCGGTGGCTTCTCGTCGAATATAAAAGGAATAATAAATATGGCGAGAAAAAGTTTGAACCTAAAGTCTCATGATCGCCACGTGATTATGACGCGAATCGCTTCGGTTGCATTGAGGGGCTTCTACCGAAAACGTCCGATTAGCCATTGTGAAGCTATGTGCATTCCTCAATGCAATATCTCGAAGGTGATCGATCCGAAACCATACCAAGGCTAAGGAGTGATGTGGTGCAATGTCTTGTCGGTTTGAGCTGGTGTTCCCACCATCCTTCTTCAATATCATGACGCACGTTCTTGTTCATCTAGTTGACGAGATTGTCATTACGGGCCCGTATTTCTACACAATATGTACCCCTTTGAGAGGTTCATGGGAGTCCTAAAGAAATATGTCCGTAACGCGCTAGGCCGAAGGAAGCATCTCCATGGGCCATCAAACGAGGATGTCATCGGGTTTTGTGTTGACTTCATTCCTGGCCTTAAGAAGATAGGTCTCCCTAAATCGCGGTATGAGGGGAGACTGATTGGAAAAGGCACGCTTGGAAAGGACTCAATAATATGCAGGACGGATATTCTTGGTCTCAAGCCCACTACAGCTTCTGAGAACTCTACCTTGGTGACCCGTATGTCGATGAACACAAGAACGATCTGCGCTTCAAACACCGGAGCGGTCGACGATTGGATTACATGTGAACACATCGGGACTTTCAGCAGTTGGTTGGAAGCACGATCGAGGTGACAAGACTGTTTGTGAGGAGCTGTACTTGTTATCGAGGGACCATCTTTGACCGTATTGATTTGGAAAGGATCTGAGATAAATGGGAATACATTTTACACGATTGACCAAGATCAAAAGAGCACCAACCAAAACAGCGGTGTCCACTTTGATGCAACAACCGAGAGGGAAAGGACACATATTATGGTTACATAGTGGACATATGGGAACTTGACTACGGACATGATTTTAAGGTCCCTTTGTTTAAGTGCAAATGGGTCAATCTGTCGAGGCGGCGAGTGTAGACCCAGCATGCGGAATGACAACATGGATCTGAAAAATCTTGGGTACACCGACGAACCGTTCGTCCTAGCCAATGATGTGGCACAGGTTATCTAT
Source organism: Aegilops speltoides (assembly GCA_021437245.1). Lineage (NCBI taxonomy): Eukaryota > Viridiplantae > Streptophyta > Magnoliopsida > Poales > Poaceae > Aegilops > Aegilops speltoides. The sequence goes on from CM038143.1 coordinate 509,537,696, forward strand.
GTGAAGGACATGTCGATGGACCGAGAAAGAGAAAAGATAAGGAAGCAAATACATCATACGATGAGCCAAAGCGCCACATAGTTCTTTCGGGAAAAAGGGACATCGTGGGAGTGGAGGACAAGCAGACATGTCTCAAGATTATGAAAAGTTTCATGAAATTCCTCCCTTTAAAGTCAAGGCTGACCTGACATCCCGATAAGCGATGAAGATTATCCATGGTTCTGGCGCAATAAGCAAATGACACAAGCGAAGAAAAAGTGAAGACTTTCTCCGCAACTATTGTTCGTTTATGATACCATTATATTATGGCCGATGAGTATGATACCATTGTTCGTTTTGTACATGCACATGCTATGTGTGGGTCAATTTATGATACCATGCTAACTTTCAACTTTTTCAGAGTTCATTTGAAATGTCTTATGGTTCGCCCTCGTAATAATTAAAAATAGCAACAATAAGTATTTTGTTGTAAGTAGAAACAAAATAAATTAAATAAAGCAAGAAAGAAAACAAAAAAAGTGTTTTCAAATTTGAAAATTAGTAATGGCACTAACAGAAAGTTTATAATTTTCCTAAAACTAGAAGCAAAAAGATTTAAAAAATAGAGCAAAAACAAAAGAAAATAAATAATGCAGAAAACAAAACAAAAAAACAACAATAAGTATTTTGTTGTAAGTAGAAACAAAATAAATTAAATAAAGCAAGACAGAAAACAAAAAAAAGTGTTTTCAAATTTGAAAATTAGTAATGGCACTAACAGAAAGTTTATAATTTTCCTAAAACTAGAAGCAAAAAGATTTAAAAATAGAGCAAAAAACAAAAGAAAATAAATAATGCAGAAAACAAAACAAAAAACAACAATAAGTATTTTGTTGTAAGTAGAAACAAAATAAATTAAATAAAGCAAGACAGAAAACAAAAAAAGTGTTTTCAAATTTGAAAATTAGTAATGGCACTAACAGAAAGTTTATAATTTTCCTAAAACTAGAAGCAAAAAGATTTAAAAAATAGAGCAAAAACAAAATAAAATAAATAATGCAGAAAACAAAACAAAAAACAACAATAAGTATTTTGTTGTAAGTAGAAACAAAATAAATTAAATAAAGCAAGAAAAAAATGCCACCCATCGGGCCGCCACGGCCTGAATCGATTGGTTTCCCTATTTGGGCAGATTCAGCCCTTGAAGGCCCCAAGGTCCAACAGCAACGGCGAGCAAGTAGGCCCATAAGCTGCAGTTCAAAGGAGTTCAAGAGGGGCGGCGGTGGGGCTTATAAACCATCTGCGCCCTCTCAACTAGCGAGTGGGACTAAACTTTGGCCCCGACGCAGGGCATGAGGCCTTTGGTCCCGGTTGGTGGCACCAACGGGACTAAAGAGGCATTGGTCGGTTGGTGCCACCAACGGGACCAAAGGTCGCAGCTTCCGCCCTTTGGGCTGCCGAATTGAGGCTTTTGGTCGGTTGGTGGCTCCAACCGGGACTAAAGGTGGCATTAGTCACGGTTGGTGCCACCAAGGACCAATCTCCTTGTATATAAGTGGCACTTTGCGTTTTGCGATTCATCGCCACATTGCCCCCGACGACGCCGAACGCATCGACGCCGCGAGCTGCCCAGACGCCGCCGCCGCTCCCCGTCGCCGTCGCCCGCGCCGTCGTCGTCGCCGTCCTCCCGAGCCAGCGCTTCGCCGTCGTCGCCGCCGAGCTCTGCGCTGTCGCCGCCGAGAACTCGCCGCGCCGCCGCCGCCCGCACGCCCCACGCCTCGCCCGCGCCGTCATTGTCGCCGTCGCCGTCGCCCGCCCCCGCGCTCCGCCACCACTGTGAGCCGCCGCGCCGCACCGGCTCTTTTTTTGTATATGCGGCTCTGTTTTTTTTTCATTTTTATTAGTTTAGTTTTTTTTCTGTTCATATGAACAATGCATATATGTGTATGTGTATGTATATGTTCATATATGTTATGTATATGTTTCATTTTTATTAGTTTTTTTTCCTGTTCATATATGTGTATGTATATATGTGGCTCTGTTCATATGTGGCTATATATATGCAAAAGATAGATTTTAGAAAAGTTCGTTTTTTTCTGTTCACAGATTTTTTTGTTGATATTAATTATTGTAGAATATGCAAATGTTGGTATATTCATATGAACAATGCATTAGGCAAAACCTTTGTTTTTTTTTGGAATTTTCTATTTGAACATTTTTTTAAAACAAGCAATAATAAAAGAATGAGAGGAAAAGGAAAATAAGAAGAGGAAGAAAGGAGAAAAAGGAGAGAAAGAAGAGGAGAAATAAATAAGAAGAGGAAAAAGAAGAAAAAGAAGAGGAGAAGAAGAAAGGAATAGAGGAGAAAGGAGAAATTCTATTTTTCTTCTTCTCCTCTATTCCTTTCTTCTTCTCCTCTTTTTCTTCTTTACTTCTTCTTCTTCTTCCTTCTTCCTTCTTCCTCTTTTCTTCCTTTTCTTAATTATTTTCCTTTCTCGAGGGAGAAGAAGAAAAGAAGAGGAGAAGAAGAAAGAAAGGAAAGGAGAAAGAAGAAACTTAAACACGAGGGGGTGGTACCGATACCCCCTCCCCGATATGTATATGTATGTCGCGTCGTTGTCGATATAATTAACCCCCTCTAGATACAACTGCAGCAGCCCCCTCGGCCCTCTCGCTCGACCAAAACTCTCGAGGACACCCAAACCCTAGAGAGAAAACGATGTTGAATAATAATTGACATGTTGTCAATATTTGCGTAAACTATGGAGCACTCCGAGGCGAAGAAAGCGAAGCGATGTTGGGGAAATAATCGCAAATGGAAGTGATGATGTTGCGTCATTTCTCATCGACACCGTTGGTCGATGGATGAAGAAGAGGGCTATGATTATGATGGCTTCGACTCATTAATGCGGTACAAGAGGAGGACTATGTTCATGATGGCTCCGGTGACACAATGGAGGTACAAGGCGAAGGAGACCGTGCCGAGCCGAGTCACCGAACCGAGTCCGCCAGGTATATATATATTAGTTAAGCCCGTCTTGACAAGTTAATTGATGCATCCATTGTTTTGGTATATGCACACATATTAAGTCTTGTCGTCTTTCTTCCTTATAATTTCTAGCCCTCCGGATCGAGCACAACTTGCACGGAGGCGAGGCCCAAGAAAAGTTGAGCTCGGATGAAAAGTTTGAGGTCATAGAAATCGCGCCCGACGGCGAACCGATTGAACCCATCCGGACAAAGAAGGCATTTTCGCTTTCGCAAGGGGTTCTTGTTAGGGACAGGATCGATCAGCATCCAAACAATGGTATAAGCCTGCTAAGGATGAAGACGCTGAGGTGTCTTATGTCAATGATATCGTAAAGAAGATCTTTGGAATGAGCTGAAGGCAAATTTCACCCTACCGCCAGAGGAGGATCCGGAGAAGCCGTTAAAGAGCAATTAATCAAGTCTTGTGCTCTTAAGAAGATGGCTGGCCTCATGAGGAGGTGGAGGAAAGAGCTGAACCAGTTTGTCAAGAAAAAGAGACACCAGAATTCATCGGCAAATATGAGAAGATCAAAGATCATCGCCCGCATTTGTGGCCCACATGACATCGGAAAAGAGTAAGAAGATGTCGGAGACAAACAAGAAAAATGCTGCGAAGAAAACGCTTCACCATCGCACGGGTCGGTGGCTACCTCAAAGCCCGCCTAAGTGGTCCAAGGCTGAGCATGATCTGCTTGAAAAAGGATCGAACCAGAGGCGATCGCTGGCAGACCGTTGCGGACTTGGTTCTTCGGGCTGGCGGAACCTTGGACCTATGCAGGCGGTGTCGATGGGCGACGAGCAACTGCAAACACCAGTCAAGAAACTTCGACAATATATTGATCTTTGCTTGCGAGGGACGTTCCTTCCAAGCAGGAGAAGGATGAGCTCACAATGGCCCTTGGGAATCCCGAGCACCTGGGCGGACACGAGGCACGCCAGGCTCGCTTCGTGGAAGGTTGGCTTTCGGACGCAGGGGTTACAAAACCCACGAGAGGAGGAAGAAAGTGGAGCATGACCAAATGCGAGCCTTTGCTTGGAAGGGTAATGGGGCTAGAGGATCGAGAAGAGGAGCGAGCGGCAGATCGCAACAAACGACATGCAAGCTTCCCCGGCTACCCGCCATCTCAGTAGCAGAAGCAGCGTTGCTTCCACCGAGCTGCTTCAGCCGGAGCATGTCTTGACGGCTCCTGCCAGCTATCCCGTGGATGGTATCACGGAGTCTCAAAATTGCCACATTATGGCGCGATGCATGAATTTGAAGGTCAAGGCGGCTGTTGGCCAAGTTTATCCTAGTGGACCCGGCACAACTTATCACCGCCACCGATTCCGAAGGATTTGCTAAGGTGATGGTTGATGAAATAACGGAGGATTTGAGGACCTCGGCTTGAGCACCCTACCGGTGAAGGGGAGACTAGGCTGGGTTACGCTCTGAAAACTCCATGCCTATGGCGGAAGGAGCTCATCGACCTTCTCGGCTGGGCGCCTCCGCCTCCTCCTCCTCATCCGCGAGTCAGGCACTCCGCCTCCACCGCCTCCTCCTCCGTGAGTGACGATCGAGGCACGCATGGCGGCACTCCGCCTCCTCCACCGCCTCCTCCTCCGGTGAGTGAAGATCAGGCACGCGTGGCGGCACTCCGCCCCCTTCTCCGCGGCGTGGCGGCACTCCGCCTCCTCCTTCTCCGCCTCGCAAGAAGGGCGGAAGAGACCCGCCCGCCCGGCTGCTCCGACGCGTCGTAGTCCTTCTCCTCCGCCTTGTAAGCAAGCACGAAGGAAGACAGACGCCAGCCGCCGCTCCGTCTGCTCCGGCGTCTAGCAGCACAAGAAGAGAGAGCAATCTGAATCGGTCCACCTCTAAAGCACTGTAGAGAAGTTACCGTATGAGAGGAGCAAGGAGGAAAACGATACGATCGCAAGAGACCCAAGTGAAGGAGTTCTTTGAAGGGTTAAAGCAAAGATACATCCACCTCCGGAGGAGAAGGTCGATCCGGTGAAAGCAAAGCGCACTCTCGATGCCCGAGGAAACCACCAAAGTCTCCGCCGAGAACCGACTATGGCGCATTCTTGAGCAGACATATCTCCAAGCCAAGCGGTGGGAACTATCATCAGCGATACAAGGTTAAAAGAACAACGGGCAAAGGGAAAAAATTGCCCAGCTCGGCGAACAAGCACAGCAATCGTGCCCCCGCTGAATGTGTCTAATCCTCCGGGGATGGTGGCGGTTATGGAAATCTTGAAGATTACCCGCCGACGATGCACTTCCTGATTTCATGGAGGTGGACTTATTCAGATCTGATGCTGGGAAGCCTCTCGTCAAAGATGAAAAGTCTCGACAACAATGATGCGAAGATTCCACAGTTGGTACATGAAAACCTGCGAGAGAGTCCGAGGGGACGAACACTTTGTATCTGAAAATTAAAGAGGAGCACGACCTCGTTTCAAATGATCTGTTGTCTATTCCATTTGAGGAGTTCTTGAGTTCTTCAATCAAAAGGCCGTCGATAAATTAATGGTCTTTTGCTACTGCTGTAAGTACTATTTCTGTCATTAGTCTGTATATATAGCTCGGCTCTTTCATTGCATGTATTTATAATTAATTATCCTCAATATATTATGCAGATTGAAGATCGAGTGCAAAAAAATGAAATCTATGATATTGGGTTCATTAACACAAATATCATAGATGTTTTCTGGTTGAAAAGTGTGCGAAGAGGCCGAGGACAACTTGCTACAATCATTGATCAAAAATCAAAACAAAGATACCATACTCTTTCCTTACCACGGCCCGTGAGTATTCTTTGTCGTGTGCATATTCGGTTTTCCTTATTACTCGGCGAGGTTAATGTAATTGATGAGTTATGCATGCGTGTAGGTACCACTATATTCTTCGGAGATTAAGCTTGGCGTGGACTAGTAACCGTCTTAGACTCGAGACGGAAAGATCCCAGCACCTATGCGGACATGACTGAAATGCTCAGCAAGTAAGTTCAATCGATCATTATCGCACCATATCGGCAACTTTTGTTCATTTCCTGATATCTCAAGTAATAATAATTATTTTCTTTGTCTTGCAGGGTTTGGAAACAGTTCACCGCACAAGCTCCGGACTGCCGAAGGAGCTGCAATATGTATACCAGAAAGTAAGTACTCTTGGCGCGCATCTCCGTTGATTCTATAGCTATATTTTCATCAATGCCATTTATATAATGCTTCATTATCAGTTTGATTGACCTCTATTTCTCGTAAAGTGCTTGTGGCAGGAGGAAGGGAATGATTTTGTGGATACTACGTGTGCGAGTTCATCCACAACGCGACATTGAAAAACAAGCGGGCTACTCTAGAAGACAATATGAAGTGCGTAAGCAATAATATTCACAATTTCATTTTATTACACCATCATTTCTGTTGAGTTTCATTCATATATATGTATTAATTAACCCCTTCTTCAAATTAATTAGGCGTGGCAGATGCGGATGATCTCCTAGAACCAGATCGCATGAAAGCAATTCAAGAGGAATTGGCGGGATTCTTTCTTGAACACGTCATCATAAAAGCGGAGAATACCATGTGGAACTTGAATTCAAATGCTAGTGGTTTGTAATTAAGAGATCTTATATAGATTGTACATGTATGTAGCCAGTAAAACTTGTTGTTCGACCAATCTCTCGGAGAAGGAGAGGTCGATCGATCACTTCTCTCGGTATGCATGACGAACTTCATCTTGAATGGTTCTCTCGATCACTTATGTATATATACTACGTAGCGTCGCAAGCACGGACATAATTAAGAGAGGACACTTCTCTCTATTAATTAGCTAGCTCACACAATATACGAAACACCTAAATTAACCCCCAAAACCCCCAAAACCCTCCTTTCAAAAAAAACAAAAACCAGGCCCTTTGGAATGCAGACACGTGGATGCCTTTTGGTCCCGGTTGGAGCCACCAACCGGGACCAAAGGCCCTCGACCGGCTCGGCGCCAGGGCCACGTGGATGCACATTGGTCCCGGTTCGTGTTTGAACCGGGACTAATGGGTTGAGGTATTAGTAACGACCCATTAGTCCCGGTTCCCGAACCGGGACTAAAGGCCCTTACGAACCGGGACTGATTGGTGGTTTTCTACTAGTGTATAGAGGTAGTAATATAGACTAGTAACATATGCATGCTACTAGTCTTAGTTACTCTCCACTATGACCAGCCTTACTGCTGAAGTTACTCCCACTGTGGCTAGTCTTAGGCTAGTCATAGTGGGTAGTAGTAACTTAGACTAGTAACATGCATATGTTACTAGTCTATGTTACTATCATCATAGTGGGTAGTAACATAAGTGTAATGTCATGCAAACCTTCAATTATTATGTTGCAGACTCATTTTGCATCGGGGTGCGTTACGTTACCGTAACATACCATAAGCACCTCTCTCCTCATTAACTCCATGCCACATAAGCATATATATCTTGAGGAGCGTTATGTTACTAGCTAAGTTACTCCCACTATGTCTAGCCTTAGTAAATGCATTGTCACGTGGAATGTTTAGCTGAAATAGGGTTTTTAAAGGGTAGGCTTAAGCCTATAGAAGTCCCGCTAGTAGAATCGCCACTGTGGTTAGCGACGTAGTATACCTGCCTGCGTACGTGTGCAAAATGTTGAAGAGTGCCTGTGGTAGTTAAACCCCTAATGAGCCGCTGCAGCATACTAACAATGATTGAAATGCGCTAAGAATTGACTCGTCAAGAATTATTGAAATGTATGCTAAGATTTGGCCCGTGGTCCTCACAAGCATATAAGATAAGAGGTGCATTAATTCCTGGGCACGAAAAAGATGTGGAATAAAGCTAAATTGTGGATATGGTCACACGCCATCTAGCTAGAGGAACAGTGTTTTTTGGCATCAGACATTGATGAAAGACAAGCCTGTAATCAGAGACACCATGCACGTATGTTTATATTGATACTAAAATCCGAAAGGGCGCGCATTACCTTTTCTCACTAACGAAAAGAATAGGATACTCCATGGATTAATGTGTGGAATCTCGAATGGAAGGAAAGGCTATATCAGGAATATCGGAAAGGTTTTCCTCATCGGCAAAAGATGAATAAATTCCACTTGGTTGGATACAATGCGCTACATTTTTATATGACAGAAAAGAATATCATGGAATCTTTTTTTAAGGGTCCCGATAACTGCCACACGTGTGGGCGTTAAAAATCTGCCCACACATTTCGTGTGGTGCCTAAAACATCTCGGCCGTTGGCCCCAGGCATCTAAAAGCGCCGCCTGGGGGTGAGCCGGCGCAAAGAAAGGCCCTGGGCGAGTCGTCGCTCAGCCGTCGGCCCCCAGGGCCGCCCCCAGGCGAGTGTTTTAAAAAAAAAAGGCCGTTCGGCGAAGTTATGATAAAAGAGTAGTTAAATTTTGGCTAAACATGGCGAATTTCGGTCAAATTCATGCATTTTCATTACATTAAGCTAATCTAAAAAAGAAAGGGGCTGAAGTCGTCGCCGCCGTCGCCGCCATCGTCGTCGTCGGCCCTCTCCTCCTTGACGTGGACCCCCCGGTTGGACCCGACGTCGCAATGGTGGACTGGCGGCGGCGCGTCGTCGTCGTCGTCGCTGTCGCATAGCACGACGACCCCGTCTTCGTCGCGGCCGCGTCGGCGCTCCTCAAAGCGGCGCAGGGCGGCGCGCTGGCGCTCCTTCGCCTTCTCCCGGCGCGCCTTCTCCATCGCAATGGAGTCCTGGCGCGCCCATTCTAGGGCCGCGTCGTCGTCGACGAACTCCGCCTTCACCGGCACCAGCCCCGGCTCCGTCTTCACCGGCGCTAGCCCCGGCTCCGTCTTTGGCTTGACGAAGCGCGGAGGAGCCGACAAGGAGGAGGCGCACCGGCCGCCCTCGTTGATGAGCGATGCGGCGCATGAAAGTCTGCTGCCGAGCGGCGACTCCGCCGCGGGCTCGGCCTTGACGCCGAGCAGGGCCGGAGTGCCGGAGGAGTGCGACGAGGATCGGGAGGAGGAAGAGGAGGAGGAGGACCCGAACCGCCTTGGATTATTTCTGCAAGTTATCTATAGAGTGTAGTATACATATAATCTCATATAGACATACATAGTGTCACTAAAAGCGAATTTCACTAGCATGTCATCAACACTAAGTAGTGGACCTTCCTTTTGCTATGAATTATGTCTAGGAACTTTCAAGCATCGGGAAATTATTGTTATGTCCAATGAAGCAAGCTTCGCACTGGTTCCCTTGAGCCTTTTGCCCTTGGCAATTGATGGCATGTACAGATCCACCAAATGTTTGGAATATCAAATTTCCTTATAGTGTGAATCATACAATCACACCTATAGCAACCTTCAGATTTGCTAGCCATGTCATTGTTATTGAAAGGATGTTTGCTCTTTTCAACTCCATCCTTACTCTGTTACTCATCACATCTCCACTTTCCTTCACAATTACGGAAACTTTTCAGTCAAAATAGATACAAGGATTGAAAGTGGGGAGCGTCTTCTTGATGAGATCGACATCCGAAACTGCACTATTGCTATAACTCAACTTTCGAGTTGATTTGATGCACAACAGATTTGTATGTAGCCACGAACCGAATAACATACTCCGCTAACGTGTTAAGAGACAAAATGAATGAATAGTAACTGTCATCTTTATTACTAAAGATGATTACACTATATATATATCTCTAGAAGAGACGCTTCCAACCAATGCGACTCTTCTGAGAGACACGAGCAAAGGGATGTGACGATTAGCATATCTGTGGGAACTGCAGTTGTCATGGAGCTTAGGTGTTTAGGACTTAATGTGGCGTTGTGTCTGGTCCTTCCTGTATTTTCTTTCGGTAGCTTAGTCGTGTGCTTCTTTGTGTGATCCGACTTTTCTGGGATCGGCATTATATAAGGATCACCTCACTATCTTGTATCATTCAACTATGTACTTTATTAGATTGTTGCTTTATATATAAAACGGGGCGAAAACCTGTTTTGAGAGATCTTCCTAACCCCGTGATGTGCGGCTAGCCCCCTCGCCGACAGCTGTGACTAGGGGCCGGCCTGAGCACACGAGCCGTCGCTGTCGCCACTTGATGGCGCACAGTGCATGCATGCTTCGTGCATGTGGTCTCGGTGGACTCGACGAGATATCCATGCGTCTTGCTCGCTGGGTCAGCTACTGCTAGCATGCACGTGCGGCTCCTTCAAAGGTGCACAGCGACGGCATTGAAGCGCGCATGTTTGCATGCATGCATGTGCGTGGCCGCATGGCCCAGCACGTCGATTCTCCCAGATCACGCAGCAGGAAGACTTGGGTGAGAGTGAGACATCCGCGCATGACCTTTAGCTGCTGGCGGTGTTGTTATTAACCTTGAAAAATGCGCGTTTAGCTGATTAGCTGCATTATGCTATTCATAATGGGGAGTATCATATACTAGTATCATGTATATAATACTAGTGTATGATACTAATTTCATAGTGCATAGTATTATCATAAAGTAGTATCATAGATGATCATATTTATTGCCATGCATGACACGATGTAGCATAACATTTAACATGATACGGCATATATCTACCTACGTTACTCTAATCCGCTATCTCTTCTTTAATTATGTGCCACATAAGCATGTTTGCTAGTCCCAAGTGTATGTTACCGGTTATGTTACTCCCACTATAGCCAGCCTTATACTAGCCACAATGGTGAGTAACATACACTAGCAACATACACATATCTCTAGACTATGTTACTACCTTCATAGTGGGTAGTAACATAAATGTGGTAACATGCAAAGCTTCATTTATTAGGTTATAGACTCATATTGCATTGGGACATGTGACGTTACAGTAACTAGCTAAGTTACTATAACTATCTCTCTCCTCATTAACTCACTGCCACATAAGCAAATTTGCTGAGTTGGACTCGATGTTAGGCTAGCCATAGTGGGGGTAACATAAGTAGTATCATGCACTTGGGACTCGCAAACATGTTTATGTGGCAGACAATTAAAGAAGAGAGAGATGGTTATAGTAACATCGGTAGATACCGTAACATAATAAATGTGATGCTACTATGTGTCATGCATGGCAATAAATGAGACCACTTATGATACTAATCTATGACACTATGCATTATCACTAGTAGAAAAGGGGGCAACGGTCTAGGCCGGTCCAGCCCATTAGTCCCGGTTCAATCCAGAACCGGGACCAATGGGGGCATCGGACCCGGTTCATGAGCCCCGGCGGCCGGCCGGGCCACGTGGGCCATTGGTCCCGGTTCGTCTGGACCTTTTAGTCCCGGTTGGAGGGATGAACCGGGACCAATGATCCTCGCTCCTGGCCCACCACCATTCGTCCCGGTTCGTGGCAAGAACCGGGACCAAAGGAAACCCTTAGTCCCGGTTAGATGCGACCAACCGGGACCAATGGTGGTGCCTATATATACCCCTCGCGCAAGAGCAGAGCACACCGCTCTTTTTTTCCGCCGAGGGGAGAGGGCTGGTGGTGCTCTAGCTCACTTCATATGCACACAAGGTGTTCGATGGAATGCCCGAGCCACACTACTTAAGGTTTCTCCTCTCCAAGCTCGACCGCCAAGCTCCATTTTCCTCCATATTTGTCTAGGTTTAGCGGTCCGTCACGCCCCATCCCGTCTTCAACGTCGCCGATAACCCCGACCGATCTCATCGGCGGCACCACCGTGGTGAGCCTCTTGTTCTTATCTTCTTTCGAAAGGAAAATATTCTTATTTGTATGTTTAGATAGATATATACTTGTATAATTTTCTTACTTTTATTATTGCATCTTATATAGTGTGATGGTTTTGGTATCCGCCCGTCGGCCCTCGTCACATCTATGATTCGGATGTGGTATATATTATCTTTTCATAACTATTGGTTCATTTATTATTTATGACAATTATGCCGACCAACGTGACATAGATTTTATTCATCTAGGAGGTTGTTGAACCGAAATTCCAACCGACCCTATTGTCGAGAGGTTAAATTTAGTTGAAGAAGAAAACAATTTGTTGAAGGAAAAAATTAGAAAAATTGAGGAGGAGAAGATGATATTGGAGTTGCATGTTGCGGATGTCGCCGATGATCACAAGATCAAGATGGATGCAATGCGCTTGAAGATTAGAAAGATTAGAAAATATGCCATTCATACCGAGGCTTGGTATCATTATGTCGTTGGATCGGTTGTTACATTGGTTGCGATTATGATCGCATTTGTTTCGCATTGAAATGTTTTACATAGTTTCAGTGTATGGTTTAATTAATTTAGATGCTCTGCAGAGCTTTATGTTGTTAGATGAGAACTATGTATGTACTTTGGTTTTAATGTGATGATGAACTTCTATTAATTTGGTCACTTAATTAATTATCTATTCATGATCTCTCTAATGAATTTTGACACATAATTATATATAATGCACACAGATGAACCGCAATGGATGTACGGTTCAAGACACCTCCGAGTACATTAAGGCGTGCATAATTTTCTCAAGTGGCTGAGGCAAACAAGCAGAATGGTTTTATGTGTTGTCCATGCCCTATATGTGGGAATCTGAAGTCTTACTCGACCGGAAAATCCTGCACACCCACCGCTTTACAAGGGTTTCATGCCACACTATAATGTTTGGACGAGGCACGGAGAAATAGGGATTATGATGGAAGACGGCGAAGAAGAAGAGTACGATGACAACTATGTGCCCCTGAATACGGTGATGCTCGAGAAGATCAAGAGGAACCGCACGATGTGCACGATGATGCTGCAACGGGAGAAGCTGCTGAAGATCAAGAGGAACCAGATGATGTGCCCGATGATGATGATCTCCGCCGGGTCATTGTCGATGCAAGGACGCAATGCGAAAGCCAAAAAGAGAAGCTGAAGTTCGATCGCATGCTAGAGGACCACAAAAAAGGGTTGTACCCCAATTGCGAAGATGGCAACACAAAGCTAGGTACCGTACTAGAATTGCTGCAGTGGAAGGCAGAGAATGCTGTGCCTGATAAAGGATTTGAGAAGCTACTTAAAATATTGAAGAAGAAGCTTCCAAAGGATAACGAATTGCCCGACAAGTACATACGCAGCAAAGAAGGTCGTATGCCCTCTAGGATTGGAGGTGCAGAAGATACATGCATGCCCTAATGATCTGCATCCTCTACGCGGTGCGTACAAGGATCTGACGCATGCCCGGTATCACGGTGCATTAGGTATAAGATCGCAGACGAGATGACCACGGTGATGTTGACGGCGAGCCCCCGGGAAGAGGGTTCTGCGAAGGTGATGTGGTATGCTCCTATAATACCACGGTTGAAACGTCTGTTGAAATGGAGAGCATGCCAAGTTGATGCGATGGCACGGTGAGGACCGTAAGAAAGACGGAAGTTGAGAGCACCACGACGGGTCGCATGGAGAAAAATCGAGAGAAAGTATGGGATGAGTTTGCAAGTGAGCCAAGGGCGTATGGTTTGCTTTAAGCGCGGATGGCATTAATCCTTTCGGGAGCGAGCAGCAATCACAGCACTGGCCCGTGACTCTATGTATGTATAACCTTCCTCCTTGGATGTGCATGAAGCGGAAGTTCATTATGATGCAGTTCTCATCCAAGGCCCTAAGCAACCCGGCAATGACATTGATGTGTACCTAAGGCCATTAGTTGAAGAACTTTTACAGCTGTGGAATGGAAGCGGTGTACGACGTGGGATGAGCACAAGCAGGAGGAATTTAACCTAAAGGCGTTGCTGTTCGTGACCATCAACGATTGGCCCGCTCTCAAGTAACCTTCGTGACAGACAAACAAGGGATACCGTGCATGCACGCACTGCTTACCAATATCGATAGTATATACCGCAAGCTGCGGGAAGAATGTGTACTGGGCGTCGTCGATTTCTTCCGACCAACCATCAATGTCGAAAGAAAGGCAAGCATTTCAAAAGCGAGGCAGATCACGGAAGAAGCCCGCCATGCGCATCGGTGATCACGCATACTTGCTATGGTCAATGATTTACACGTAATCTTTGGAAAGGGTCGGCGGACTAGCTGTTCCGAGTGACGCCGAGGGACACGCACCCATGTGGAAGAAGAAATCTATATTTTGGGACCTACCCTCTTTGGAAAGACCTAGAGGTCCGCTCTTCGATCGACGTGATGCACGTGACGAAGAACCTTTGCGTGAACCTGCTAGGCTTCTTGGGCGTGTATGGGAAGACAAAAGATACTGGTGAGGCACGAGAGGACCTGCAACGTTTGCACGAAAAAGACGGCATGCCTCCAAAGCAAGTATGAAGGTCTTGCCGGCTATGCTCTTACCAAAGAAGAGAAGGAAATCTTCTTTGAATGCCTGCTTAGTATGAAGGTCCCGGCCGCTTTCGTCGAATATAAAAGGAATAATAAATATGGCGAGAAAAGTTTGAACCTAAAGTCTCATGACGCACGTGATTATGACGCAAGCGCTTCGTTGCATTGAGGGGCTTCTACCGGAAAACGTCCGATTAGCCATTGTGAAGCTATGTGCATTCCTCAATGCAATATCTCGAAGGTGATCGATCCGAGAAACCATACCAAGGCTAAGGAGTGATGTGGTGCAATGTCTTGTCGGGCCGAGCTGGTGTTCCCACCATCCTTCTTCAATATCATGACGCACGTTCTTGTTCATCTAGTTGACGAGATTGTCATTACGGGCCCGTATTTCTACACAATATGTACCCCTTTGAGAGGTTCATGGAGTCCTAAAGAAATATGTCCGAATCGCGCTAGGCCGAAGGAAGCATCTCCATGGGCCATCAAGCAGAGGATGTCATCGGGTTTTGTGTTGACTTCATTCCTGGCCTTAAGAAGATAGGTCTCCCTAAATCGCGGTATGAGGGGAGACTGACTGGAAAGGCACGCTTGGAAAGGACTCAATAATATGCAGGGACGGATATTCTTGGTCTCAAGCCCACTACACGCTTCTACGAACTCTACCTTGGTGACCCGTATGTCGATGAACACAAGAACGATCTGCGCTTCAAACACCCGAGCGGTCGACGATTGGATTACATGTGAACACATCGGGACTTTCAGCAGTTGGTTGGAAGCACGTGTCGAGGTGACAGCACTGTTTGTGAGGAGCTGTACTTGTTATCGGGGACCATCTTTGACCGTATTGATTTGGAAAGGATACGAGATAAATGGGAATACATTTTACACGATTGACCAAGATCAAAAGAGCACCAACCAAAACAGCGGTGTCCACTTTGATGCAACAACCGAGAGGGGAAAGGACACATATTATGGTTACATAGTGGACATATGGGAACTTGACTACGGACATGATTTTAAGGTCCCTTTGTTTAAGTGCAAATGGGTCAATCTGTCGAGGCGGCGTCAGATGTAGACCCATGCACGGAATGACAACAATGGATCTGAAAAATCTTGGGTACACCGACGAACCGTTCGTCCTAGCCAATGATGTGGCACAGGTTATCTATGTGAAGGACATGTCGATGAGACCGAGAAAGAGAAAAGATAAGGAAGCAAATACATCATACGATGAGCCAAAGCGCCACATAGTTCTTTCGGGAAAAAGGGACATCGTGGGAGTGGAGGACAAAGCAGACATGTCGAAGATTATGAAAAGTTTCATGAAATTCCTCCTTTAAAGTCAAGGCTGACCCTGACATCCCGATAAGCGATGAAGATTATCCATGGTTACGGCGCAATAAGCAAATGACACAAGCGAAGAAAAAGTGAAGACTTTCTCCGCAACTATTGTTCGTTTATGATACCATTATATTATAAGCGATGAGTATGATACCATTGTTCGTTTTGTACATGCACATGCTATGTGTGGGTCAATTTATGATACCATGCCAACTTTCAACTTTTTCAGAGTTCATTTGAAATGTCTTATGGTTCGCCCTCGTAATAATTAAAAATAGCAACAATAAGTATTTTGTTGTAAGTAGAAACAAAATAAATTAAATAAAGCAAGAAAGAAAACAAAAAAAGTGTTTTCAAATTTGAAAATTAGTAATGGCACTAACAGAAAGTTTATAATTTTCCTAAAACTAGAAGCAAAAAGATTTAAAAATAGAGCAAAAACAAAAGAAAATAAATAATGCAGAAAACAAAACAAAAAAACAACAATAAGTATTTTGTTGTAAGTAGAAACAAAATAAATTAAATAAAGCAAGACAGAAAACAAAAAAAAGTGTTTTCAAATTTGAAAATTAGTAATGGCACTAACAGAAAGTTTATAATTTTCCTAAAACTAGAAGCAAAAAGATTTAAAAATAGAGCAAAAAACAAAAGAAAATAAATAATGCAGAAAACAAAACAAAAAACAACAATAAGTATTTTGTTGTAAGTAGAAACAAAATAAATTAAATAAAGCAAGACAGAAAACAAAAAAAAGTGTTTTCAAATTTGAAAATTAGTAATGGCACTAACAGAAAGTTTATAATTTTCCTAAAACTAGATGCAAAAAGATTTAAAAATAGAGCAAAAACAAAAGAAAATAAATAATGCAGAAAATAAAACAAAAAACAACTATAAGTATTTTGTTGTAAGTAGAAACAAAATAAATTAAATAAAGCAAGAAAAAAATGCCACCCTCTTTGGCCGCCACTACTGAATACGATTGGTTTCCCTATTTGGGCCAGATTGAGGCCCTTGAAGGCCCTCAAGGTCCAACAGCAACGAAGAGCAAGTAGGCCCATAAGCTGCAGTTCAAAGGAGTTCAAGAGGGAGGCGGTGGGGCTTATAAACCATCGCGCCCCTCTCAACTAGCAAGGTGGGACTAAACTTTGGCCCCGACGCAGGCAGCGTGAGGCCTTTGGTCCGGTTGGTGGCACCAACCGACTAGCAGAGCATTGGTCGGTTGGTGCCACCAACCGACCAAAGGTCGCAGCTTCCGCCCTTTGGGCTGCCAAATTGAGGCTTTTGGTCCCGGTTGGTGGCTCCAACCGGGACTAAAATGAGATTAGTCACGGTTGGTGCCACCAACCGACCAATCTCCTTGTATATAAGTGGCACTTTGCGATTTTGCGTTCATCGCCACATTGCCCCGACGACGCCGAACGCATCGACGCCGCCAGCTGCCCGACGCCGCCGCCGCTCCCGCCGTCGCCGTCGCCGCGCGCGTCGTCGTCGCCGTCCTCCCCAAGCCCGCTTCGCCGTCGTCTCCGCTAAACTCTGCCTGTCGCCCCAGGCTCCTTGTCGCCGCCGCCTCACGCCCCCACGCCTCCGTCGCCCGTCGCCGTCGCCGCCGCCGCCCGCCCGCTCCGCCACCACTGTGAGCCGCCCGCGCACCGGCTCTTTTTTTTGTATATCTTGCTCTGTTTTTTTCATTTTTATTAGTTTAGTTTTTTTTCTGTTCATATGAACAATGCATATATGTGTATGTGTATGTATATGTTCATATATGTTATGTATATGTTTCATTTTTATTAGTTTTTTTCCTGTTCATATATGTGTATGTATATATATGCTCTGTTCATATGTGGCTATATATATGCAAAAGATAGATTTTAGAAAAGTTCGTTTTTTCTGTTCACAGATTTTTTTGTTGATATTAATTATTGTAGAATATGCAAATGTTGGTATATTCATATGAACAATGCATTAGGCAAAACCTTTGTTTTTTTTGGAATTTTCTATTTGAACATTTTTTTAAAACAAGCAATAATAAAAGAATGAGAGGAAAAGGAAAATAAGAAGAGGAAGAAAGGAGAAAAGAGGAGAGAAAGAAGAGGAGAAATAAATAAGAAGAGGAAAAAGAAGAAAAAAGAGAGAAGAAGAAAGGAATAGAGGAGAAAGGAGAAATTCTATTTTTCTTCTTCTCCTCTATTCCTTTCTTCTTCTCCTCTTTTTTTTTTACTTCTTCTTCTTCTTCCTTCTTCCTTCTTCCTCTTTTCTTCCTTTTCTTAATTATTTTCCTTTCTCGAGGGAGAAGAAGAAAAGAAGAGGAGAAGAAGAAAGAAAGGAAAGGAGAAAGAAGAAACTTAAACACGAGGGGTGGTACCGATACCCCTCCCGATATGTATATGTATGTCGCGTCGTTGTCGATATAATTAACCCCCTCTAGATACAACTGCAGCACCCCCCTCGGCCCTCTCGCTCGACCAAAACTCTCGAGGACACCCAAACCCTAGAGAGAAAACGATGTTGAATAATAATTGACATGTTGTCAATATTTGCGAAACTATGGAGCACTCCCGAGACGAAGAAATGAAGCGATGTTGGGGGAAATAATCGCAAATGGAAGTGATGATGTTGCGTCATTTCTCATCGACACCGTTGGTCAGATGGATGAAGAAGAGGGCTATGATTATGATGGCTTCGACTCATTAATGCGGTACAAGAGGAGGACTATGTTCATGATGGCTCGGTGACACAATGGAGGTACAAGACGAAGGAGATCGTGCCGAGCCGAGTCACCGAACCGAGTCCGCCAGGTATATATATATTAGTTAAGCCCGTCTTGACAAGTTAATTGATGCATCCATTATTTTGGTATATGCACACATATTAAAATCTTGTCGTCTTTCTTCCTTATAATTTCTAGCCCTCCGGATCGAGCACAACTTCGATGCGGAGACGAGGCCCAAGAAAAGTTGAGCTCGGATGAAAAGTTTGAGATCATAGAAATCGCGCCGACGGCGAACCGATTGAACCCATCCGGACAAAGAAGGCATTTTACGCTTTCGGTCACGGGGTTCTTGTTAGGGACAGGATCGATCGACATCCAAGCAATGGTATAAGCTCGCTAAGGATGAAGACGCCGAGGTGTCTTATGTCAATGATATGCGTAAAGAAGATCTTTGGAATGAGTGAAGGCAAATTTCACCCTACCGCCAGAGGAGGATCCGAGAAGCCGTTAAAGAGCAATTAATCAAGTCTTGTGCTCTTAAGAAGATGGCTGGCCTCATGAGGAGGTGGAGGAAAGAGCTGAACCAGTTTGTCAAGAAAAAGAGACACCAGAATTCATCGGCAAATATGAGAAGATCAAAGATCATCGCCCGCATTTGTGGCCCACATGACATCGGAAAAGAGTAAGAAGATGTCGGAGACAAACAAGAAAAATGCTGCGAAGAAGACGCTTCACCATCGCACGGGTCGGTGGCTACCTCAAAGCCCGGCCTAAGTGGTCCAAGGCTGAGCATGATCTGCTTGAAAAAGGATCGAACCGAGGCGATCGTTGGCGGACCGTTGCGGACTTGGTTCTTCGGGCTGGCGGAACCTTGGACCTCGTAATAAGCAAATGTCGATGGACTAACGAGCAAGCTGCAAACACCAGTCAAGAAACTTCGACAATATATTGATGCTGCGCAGCGAGGGACGTTCCTTCCAAACAGGAGAAGGACGAGCTCACAATGGCCCTTGGGAATCCCGAGCACCTGGATGGACACGAGGCACGCCCAGCTCGCTTCCGTGGAAGGTTGGCTTTCGGACGCAGGGGTTACAAAACCCACGAGAGGAGGAAGAAAGTGGAGCATGACCAAATGCGAGCACCGCTTGGAAGGGTAATGGGGCTAGAGGATCGAGAAGAGGAACGAGAAGCAGCAGATCGCAACAAACGACATGCGAAGCTTCCCGGTTACCCCGCCATCCCAGTAGCGAAGCAGCGTTGCTTCCACCGAGCTGCTTCAGCCGGAGCATGTCTTGACGGCTCCTGCCAGCTATCCGTGGATGGTATCACGAGTCTCAAAATTGCCACATTATGGCGCGATGCATGAATTTGAAGGTCAAGGCGGCTGTTGGCCAAGTTTATCCTAGTGGACCCGCACAACTTATCACCGCCACCGATTCGGAATGATTTGCTAAGGTGATGGTTGATGAAATAACGGAGGATTTGAGGACCTCGGCTTGAGCACCCTACCGGTGAAGGGAGACTAGGCTGGGTTACGCTCAAGACTCCATGCCTATGGCGGAAGGAGCTCATCGACCTTCTGAACTGGGCGCCTCCGCCTCCTCCTCCTCATCCGCGAGTCGGGCACTCCGCCTCCTCCACCGCCTCCTCCTCCGCGAGTGATCGATCAGGCACGCATGGCGGCACTCCGCCTCCACCGCCTCCTCCTCCGGTGAGTGAAGATCGTGGCACGCGTGGCGGCACTCCGCCCCTTCTCCGGCGCGTGGCGGCACTCCGCCTCCTCCTTCTCCGCCTCGCCCAGCAAGGGCGGAAGAGACCCGCCCGCCCGGCTGCTCCGACGCGTCGTAGTCCTTCTCCTCCGCCTTGTAAGCAAGCACGAAGGAAGACAGACGCCGCAGCCGCGCTCCGTCTGCTCCGGCGTCTAGCAGCACAAGAAGAGAGAGCAATCAGAATCGGTCCACCTCTAAAGCCTGTAGAGAAGTTACCGTATGAGAGGAGCAAGGAGGAAAACGATACGATCATGCGGACCCAAGTGAAGGAGTTCTTTGAAGGGTTAAAGCAAAGATACATCCACCTCCGGAGGAGAAGGTCGATCGGTGAAAGCAAAGCGCACTCGATGCCCCGAGGAAACCACCAAAGTCTCCGCCGAGAACCGACTATGGCGCATTCTTGAGCAGACATATCTCCAAGCCAAGCGGTGGGAACTACATCGCGATACAAGGTTAAAAGAACAACGGGCAAAGGGAAAAAATTGCCCAGCTCGGCGAACAAGCACAGCAATCGTGCCCCCCGCTGAATGTGTCTAATCCTCCGGGGATGGTGGCCGGTTATGGAAATCTTGAAGATTACTGCCCGACGATGCACTTCCTGATTTCATGGAGGTGGACTTATTCAGATCTGATACGGAAGCCTCTCGTCAAAGATGAAAAGTCTCGACAACAATGATGCGAAGATTCCACAGTTGGTACATGAAAACCTGCAGAGAGTCTGAGGGGACGAACACTTTGTATCTGAAAATTAAAGAGGAGCACGACCTCGTTTCAAATGATCTGTTATCTATTCCATTTGAGGAGTTCTTGAGTTCTTCAATCAAAAGGCCCTCGATAAATTAATGGTCTTTTGCTACTGCTGTAAGTACTATTTCTGTCATTAGTCGTATATATAGCTCGGCTCTTTCATTGCATGTATTTATAATTAATTATCCTCAATATATTATGCAGATTGAAGATCGTCGAGTGCAAAAAAATGAAATCTATGATATTGGGTTCATTAACACAAATATCATATATGTTTTTCTGGTTGAAAAGCGCTACCAAGAGGCCGAGGACAACTTTCTACAATCATTGATCAAAAATCAAAACAAAGATACCATACTCTTTCCTTACCACGGCCCGTGAGTGTATTCTTGTCGTGTGCATATTCGGTTTTCCTTATTACTCGAGCGAGGTTAATGTAACTGATGAGTTATGCATGCGTGTAGGTACCACTATATTCTTCTCGAGATTAAGCTTGAGCGTGGACTAGTAACCGTCTTAGACTCGCACGGAAAGATCCCAACACCTATGCGGACATGACTGAAATGCTCAGCAAGTAAGTTCAATCGATCATTATCGCACCATATCGGCAACTTTTTGTTCATTTCCTGATATCTCAAGTAATAATAATTATTTTCTTTGTCTTGCAGGGTTTGGAAACAGTTCACCGCACAAGCTCCGGGACTACCGAAGGAGCTGCAATATGTATACCCGAAAGTAAGTACTACTGGCGCGCATCTCCCGTTGATTCTATAGCTATATTTTCATCAATGCCATTTATATAATGCTTCATTATCAGTTTGATTGACCTCTATTTCTCGTAAAGTGCTTGTGGCAGGAGGAAGGGAATGATTTCTGTGGATACTACGTGTGCGAGTTCATCCACAACGCGACATTGAAAAACAAGCGGGGCTACTCTAGAAGACAATATGAAGTGCGTAAGCAATAATATTCACAATTTCATTTTATTACACCATCATTTCTGTTGAGTTTCATTCATATATATGTATTAATTAACCCCCTTCTTCAAATTAATTAGACGTGGCAGATGCGGGATGATCTCCTAGAACCAGATCGCATGAAAGCAATTCAAGAGGAATTGGCGGGATTCTTTCTTGAACACGTCATCAGTAAAGCCGGAGAATACCATGTGGAACTTGAATTCAAATGCTAGTGGTTTGTAATTAAGAGATCTTATATAGATTGTACATGTATGTAGCCAGTAAAACTTGTTATTCGACCAATCTCTCGGAGAAGGAGAGGTCGATCGATCACTTCTCTCAGTATGCATAACGAACTTCTGTACTGAATGGTTCTCTCGATCACTTATGTATATATACCACGTAGCGTCGCAAGCACGGACATAATTAAGAGAGGACACTTCTCTCTATTAATTAGCTAGCTCACACAATATACGAAACACCTAAATTAACCCCCCAAAACCCCCCAAAACCCTTCCTTTCAAAAAAAAAAACAAAAAACCAGGCCACTGGAATGCAAACACGTGGATGCCTTTTGGTCCCGGTTGGAGCCACCAACCGGGACCAAAGGCCCCCTGACTGGGCTCGGCGCACAGGGCCACGTGGAGGCACATTGGTCCCGGTTCGTGTTTGAACCGGGACTAATGGGTTGAGGTATTAGTAACTACTCATTAGTCCCGGTTCCCGAACCGGGACTAAAGGCCCTTACGAACCGGGACTGATTGGTGGTTTTCTACTAGTGTATAGAGGTAGTAATATAGACTAGTAACATATGCATGCTACTAGTCTTAGTTACTCTCCACTATGACCAGCCTTACTGCTGAAGTTACTCCCACTGTGGCTAGTCTTAGGCTAGTCATAGTGGGTAGTAGTAACTTAGACTAGTAACATGCATATGTTACTAGTCTATGTTACTATCATCATAGTGGGTAGTAACATAAGTGTAATGTCATGCAAACCTTCATTTATTATGTTGTAGACTCATTTTGCATCGGGGTGCGTTACGTTACCGTAACATACCATAAGCACCTCTCTCCTCATTAACTCCATGCCACATAAGCATATATATCTTGAGGAGCGTTATGTTACTAGCTAAGTTACTCCCACTATGTCTAGCCTTAGTAAATGCATTGTCACCTGGAATGTTTAGCTGAAATAGGGTTTTTAAAGGGTATGCTTAAGCCTATAGAAGTCCCCCTAGTAGAATCGCCACTGTGGTTAGCGACGTAGTATACCTGCCTGCGTACGTGTGCAAAATGTTGAAGAGTGCCTGTGGTAGTTAAACCCCTAATGAGCCGCTGCAGCATACTAACAATGATTGAAATGCGCTAAGAATTGACTCGTCAAGAATTATTGAAATGTATGCTAAGATTTGGCCCGTGGTCCTCACAAGCATATAAGATAAGAGGTGCATTAATTCCTGGGCACGAAAAAGATGTGGAATAAAGCTAAATTGTGGATATGGTCACACGCCATCTAGCTAGAGGAACAGTGTTTTTTGGCATCAGACATTGATGAAAGACAAGCCTGTAATCAGAGACACCATGCACGTATGTTTATATTGATACTAAAATCCGAAAGGGCGCGCATTACCTTTTCTCACTAACGAAAAGAATAGGATACTCCATGGATTAATGTGTGGAATCTCGAATGGAAGGAAAGGCTATATCAGGAATATCGGAAAGGTTTTCCTCATCGGCAAAAGATGAATAAATTCCACTTGGTTGGATACAATGCGCTACATTTTTATATGACAGAAAAGAATACCATGGAATCTTTTTTTAAGGGTCCCGATAACTGCCACACGTGTGGGCGTTAAAAAATCTGCCCACACATTCTGTGTGGTGCCTAAGGGCATCTCCAGCCGTTGGCCCCCCAGGGGGCATCTAAAAGCGCCGCCTGGGGGTGAGCCGGCGCAAAGAAAGGCCCTGGGCGAGTCGTCGCTCAGCCGTCGGCCCCGTGGCCGCCTCAAAGCAGTGTTTAAAAAAAAGGCCGTTCGGCGAAGTTATGATAAAAGAGTAGTTAAATTTCGGCTAAACATGGCGAATTTCGGCCAAATTCATGCATTTTCATTACATTAAGCTAATCTAAAAAAGAAAGGGGTTGAAGTCGTTACCGCCGTCGCCGCCATCGTCGTCGTCGGCCCTCTCCTCCTTGACGTGGACCCCCCGGTTGGACCCGACGTCGCAATGGTGGACTGGCGGCGGCGCGTCGTCGTCGTCGTCGCTGTCGCGATAGCACGACGACCCGTCTTCGTCGCGGCGCCGCGGCGGCTCCTCAAAGCGGCGAGGGCGGCGCTATGGCGCCTTCGCCTTCTCCCGCGCGCTTCTCCATCGCAATGGAGTCTGGCGCGCCCATTCTAGGGCCGCGTCGTCGTCGACGAACTCCGCCTTCACCGCACCAGCCCTGCCCGCTTTCACGGCGCTAGCCCTGCCCGCTTTGGCTTGACGGCGCGAGGAGCCGACAAGGAGGAGGCGACCGCCGCCCTCGTTGATGCGATGCGGCGCTGCGAAGTGCGCTGCCGAGCGGCGACTCCGCCGCTGGCTCGGCCTTGACGCCGAAAGCAGGGCCGGAGTGCGGAGGAGTGCGACGAGGATCGGGAGGAGGAAGAGGAGGAGGAGGACCCGAACCGCCTTGGCGCCCATGGCCCGACGCGTCGGTGCTGCACCGGGGGGTACGCCAATGGCGGGTCGTTGCCGCCCTCGAGGTGCGTGAGCATGCCCTCGAGTGTGCGGCCGGGGACGCCCCACCAGAGGCGGCGTCCCTCGCTGTTCTGCCGCCCGTCGACCACCGGCGCGCCGTTGGTGGACGCCAATCGCTGCTGCTGGCGGCGCTCGAAATACGCCGCCTAGGCCGCGTGGTTGTCGGCGATGTACTGGGGGAGGGAGCGTTGGGCGTCGGTGAGGGACGCGCGCGCGATCTCGACCTCTCGGCGGCACTCGCCGCCACGGCGGCGGGCAACGGGGAATGGGCACTTCAAAGATCGAAGTCTCCACCCCGATGGCCCGGCGCGTATGTCCGGCGGCGCCGGGATGTTCGCCTGGAACAGGAGCCATGACTCCAGTTCGCGGAGCGAATGGCGGCCGAAGCCGTTGGCCGCCGCCTCGTCTCCGGGGAAACGTTCTGCCATGGCGACGGTGCTCGGGAGAGGCAGGGAGAGGGAGGGGCTGGACGGCGGCGAGGGGGCGGGCGGGCTGTGGGTACAGGAGAGTGGAGTGGAGGCCGCCGGCTTTTATAGCCGGGCCGCGCCCGTGTGTACGCGTGCGAGGGAGGGGAGGCGTCGGCGCACCGTCCCGTGAAGCGCCGCCCGTGAAGGAATCAATGGCAAGGCTGACCGGCGGCAGCCTTGCCATTGATTCCCCGCGGGAACCGAGGCCGTTGGGGGGAGACGAGGTGCCGAGTCGCTGATGCGGCTGGCCCGCGGCTTCTTCGCGCCAAAACTCTTCGCCTGGCGCCCGGCGCCCCCAGCGCCGGTTCGGCTGGGTCCGCTGGCGCTGTTTTCGCCCAAGCCGCGAAAAATCGGGCTCTGGCGCGATCGGGCTTTTGCCGCGCCGGCGCGAAAAAATCGCCTGGGGAGGCCTTCTTGGGGGCGCGGTTGTAGATGCCCTAAGAGGACCAGCCCACACGCTTGTTTGTGGGCAAAACAATTAGCGCGCACGCGCCTCTTTTTTCTCTCGCGGTCCCTCTTACACGCGTGCGTGTGGACGAAAATAGATAACGCCCACACATCCAGTACGTCAGGCCTCGTACCTCGTGGTCCCGCACGCCCCACGTGACACTTTACCGCGTGCACGCAGTTACCATGGGCCGGACCCTCGTCTATGTTTGTTTAAGTGCAGTTGCCATGTCGCTGAACTACGGTTGCCATGTTGGACAACTACAGTTGCCATGTCTGCTCAACTGCAGTTGCCATCTCAGGTCAAACTTCCAGATTGCCATTTTTTGGACAACTACAGTTGTTGCCATGTGTGGTCTGGTCTACTACAGTTGTCATGATTTCAAAACTTTAGGAGTTGCCACATACTAACACTAGGCAGTTGCCATCTAGCACTGAAAAAATGGCATGGCAAAAAAACATGTTCGGGTAAAAGAGAGAGTTGCCATGTGCTCACAAGCACGTTAGGGCAGTTGCCATGTAAAAAGAAAGAGTTGTCATCTGCTTACGTGCACGCTAGGGCAGTTTGCCATGTACCATGCAAAACATATGGCAACTGACATGTTTGGGTTAAAAAAGAGAGAGTTGCCATCTGCTTGCAATCACACTAGGGCAGTTGCCATGTACACTGCAAAACGCATGGCAACTGGCAGCTTGGGTGCGAGAGAGGGGCGACGTGGGCGAGATGGCAAACGCCCACACATCAGCCCTTGTGCGTGACTGAAAACTGGTGTGTGGGTGAACTGCTAAACGCCCACACACCGGTCCCTCTGTGTGGAAAATCGGATGTGTGGGCGAACTATGTCACACACCACACACATGCCTTGTCCTACGTGGCACACAAAATCAGCCTTTTTATGCCAAGATTTGTGCAAAAGGCGCTGGACGGTGATGGAGGCGTGTGGGCGAGTTGGCTAACGCCCACACGTGTGGGCGTTAACATTTCCGTTTTTAAAGGATTAGATCTATTCACCGGAAGTACAAAGCACCACAAACATAATAAAAATTACATCGAGATCCATGGACCACCAAGCGTCCATCGCCGCCGCCAGAACGAGCCGCCGACGCACCACTATCGTCGATCCCATACCGAAGCTGGCCTGACCTTGTCAATGACAGTCAGTAAGTCTTTGTGCACGTGGCCAACGCCCTGAAGCCGCAGTCATCGCTGTTGAATCCTTGAATCGATCTGAAGAACCTGACACCAAACATCACCGTTGCGTACCAAGGCGAGAAACCTAACCTCGACGCCCCAAGGAGCTGGCAGGAATCTACGTTGGAGCTCCGTCTAATCCATCCCAACAGATGAACT
Organism: Aegilops speltoides; assembly: GCA_021437245.1. Classification (NCBI taxonomy): domain Eukaryota; kingdom Viridiplantae; phylum Streptophyta; class Magnoliopsida; order Poales; family Poaceae; genus Aegilops; species Aegilops speltoides. The sequence goes on from CM038143.1 coordinate 509,564,540, forward strand.
TGATGAGGACCGGAATCCGGAAGACTGACTCGAAGAAGGAGCGCTACCATCCGTTCAAATGTCGCCCCTGCAAGGATTAACCCTACCTATCTACCAGCGGGAGCCGAGACACCAGGATTCTCCTCCCCACCACCGGCCGCCGGAGCGACAGGCGGAGGGGAGGAGAATCCACGGGCTCACCGACGGAGATTGAGGGGAGGAAGGTTTTTCCAAGTCTCCTTGGGAGAGAGCAAAGAAAAGCTTCACCACGGAATTCCCGTGAAGATGAGACGTAGTGTCGCATTCTATGGATGATTAGAATATCAAGTGGCGAAAAAATCTAAATGGTTGGAGGGTTAGGAGGACGGTTGTAACCCAAGCGCACTAGGGATCACATGATGAAGAAAGGCGAGCAATGTAATTCAACACTCTTTCTCATATCTAAGTTGTTCCATGACTTAGACGTGTGATTGGTGTAGTCTGCAGCTATTTTTATTTAATAGTATATTAACAAGGTCTTGAGCTCTTTCTTTTGCGGCAAAACAATTTCTTGAACTTGAAATCTCTTGGCTCTGTACTGTATTGAATATACTAGTCATCAGCATGTGCACGTGGGTGGGCGAGCATTATACATAAAATTGAAATATAGCGAAAACTTGTAGCACTTTTTGGGATATTATTACCAAAACATGTGAAAGATTTCAATATTCTATATTCATAGCATGCAAAAAAAAAAGCACTGCTTCAATAAGTCTCATTATCAATTTCCGTAATAACAATGAAGATGTCTAAAAATTTGAGAACATATAATGGAAAGGAATAAACACTAGTAGAAAACCACCCATTAGACCCGGTTCGTAAGGGCCTTTAGTCCCGGTTCATGAACCGGGACTAATGGGTCGTTACTAATACCTCCACCCATTAGTCCCGGTTCAAACACGAACCGGGACCAATGTGCCTCCACGTGGCCCTGTGCGCCGAGCCCAGTCAGGGGGCCTTTGGTCCCGATTGGTGGCTCCAACCGGGACCAAAAGGCATCCACGCGTCTGCATTCCAGTGGCTGAGTTTTTTGTTTTTTTTAAAGGAGGGGGGTTGGGGGTTTTGGGGGGTTAATTTTGGTGTTTTGTATATTGTGTTAGCTAGCTAATTAATAGAGAGAAGTGTCCTCTCTTATGTTCGTGCTTGGTCGACCCTACGTAGTATATATACATAAGTGCTCGAGAGAACCATTCAGTACAGAAGTTCGTCATGCATACCGAGAGAAGCGATCGATCGACCTCTCCTTCTCCGAGAGATTGGTCGAACAACAAGTTTTTTACTGAATACATACATGTACAATATGTATAAGATCTCTTAATTACAAACCCCTAGCATTTGAAATCAACTTCCACATGGTATTCTCCGGCTTTACTGATGACGTGTTCAAGAAAGAATCCCGCCAATTCCTCTTGAATTGCTTTCATGCGATCTGGTTCTAGGAGTTCATCCCGCATCTGCCACGTCTAATTTGAAGAAGGGGGTTAATTAATACATATATATGAATGAAACTCAGCAGAAATGATGGTGTAATAAAATGAAATTATGAATATTATTGCTTACACATTTCATATTGTCTTCTAGAGTAGCCCCGCTTGTTTTTCAAAGTCGCGTTGTGGATGAACTCGCACACGTAGTATCCACAGAAATCATTCCCTTCCTCCTGCCACAAGCACTTTACGAGAAATAGAGGTCAATCAAACTGATAATGAAGCATTATAAATGGCATTGATGAAAGTATAGCTATAGAATCAACGGGAGATGCGCGCAACTAGCTAGCCAGTAGTACTTACTTTGGTATATATATCGCAGCTCCTTGGCGATCCGGAGCTTGTGCGGTGAACTGTTTCCAAACCCTGCAAGACAAAGAAAATAATTATTATTACTTGAGATATCAGGAAATGAACAAAAAGTTGCTGATATGGTGCGATAATGATCGATTGAACTTACTTGCTAAGCATTTCAGTTGTCAGGACCCCGACTCAATGTCACATCGATCTAGCCTGTAACACCTCATATCGCTTTGCGGCCTCACGCACGGTATTCCCACGGGTGTCGCCTTACTTTTGCCCGGGACCGTTTGGCGCCTTTTGGCACACGTATATGATTGTGTCGCTAGCATCCATATGATAAGGAGCCCGGGCTGACATGGCTAGTTGTAAACCCAAAGTGGCACAAACTTACAGGACAGCATCCATGACCCAAAGATCGAACGTGTCGGTCATCGCGAATGAATCCAGGCTGTAGCACTGGGCTAGCAGACTCCGTGAACCGGGCAGAAGCGGGCTAACAGACTCCGGTATCCATCGCGTGACATTTCCCGAAGGGATGTACACAGAACGAAGAAGGACACATGCCGGCCAGCCTAAGTGTTCCGGAGCAGTAGCAAGCTACCATGGCTCAGTGGAAACACTAGGAGACATTTCCCGGTAAGAGAGGCTACTAAAGATAAACAACTAGATGGTCAGATCCCACACATACCAAGCATTTCAATAACATACACACAATATGCTCGATATGTGCAAATACATCATGGCATCACAACATGACTCTACGACTCAAGTATTTATTCATTAGGCTCCGAGGAGCGAGATATTACAAACATGGGTCTCATGACCCAACATTCAGAGCATACAAATCAATGCACAAGCGGAAGCTATCATGTCTGAGTACAGACATCTATAAATGAAAAAGGCTTGAAAGCCTGACTATCTACCAGATCCTGCCGAGGGCACAAGATCGTAGGTGAGGTATCAAGCTAAACGTCAAGTCCACGTGGAACTACTAGCGAGACTGAAATCTCTCTGCAAAAACATAAAATAGGCAAACGTGAGTACAAATGTACCCAAAGAAGACTTACATCAGATCTAACTACATATGCATCATTATCAATAAAGGGATGGTGGAGTTTAACAAAGAACAAGCCAGCTTTGACTCGGTGGCTATCCCTGAACTACGACGCAAGTAACTCTTTTGAGGTGGCGCACACGAGTCCACATATTCCCCATATCAATACACCACTATGGATCCGCTCCGTCTCCCTCACGAGAACGCCATCCATAGCACTCACGCTATCTTGCGTATTTTAGAGTATCCACTTTCACTTGTCTATGAACTATGCAAGGGTCCAAGTTTCCATATCCGAGGAATCCGGCTATTCAATAGGTAATGATAACCTGCAGGGTGTACTTCTTCACACACGCTCTCGCCACTTATCGCCTCAGACACGTCATGTACCGCGGCAACCTTCAAGCGAAGCCAGGCGAGGAGTCGGCCACGCCTACCTAAACACTCAAGTCTCTCGCCCAGGTTTATCGCCTATTCGGGTTCCATCCGCAAGGAGATCCGCGGGGTGTCGCCACGGCCCCAAACGATGTGAGCAGGGTTCCCAAGCCCACCATCCGGTGCCACTTGGTACACCGTACATTGTGCCTAGTCTGTCCCAAGCCCACCGGCACGGGTGCCACTTGGTAGACTACTAACACTACCTACAAACACGTAAACTAGTTGCAACTCCCGGACAGAGAACAAGGGTGATTAAGAAGCCGAGAGGGTCGAGTTACGGAACCCAATGTGTGGTAGTAGCTGTTCATGGATCACAAACACGTAACTCAGTTCACGAGGACGGCTGCAATGAGACAACCCACCATGTACTCCTACATGGCCTCTCACCGCTACCTTTACCAAATTGTGTTCACACATTTAGCTCTCAACAAGAGGACATGTTCACACACCTCCGATTCATTCCCGATGAATCGGCCCGACACAACTCTAAGCGATAGTGCATGACAAACAAGCATGAATGAGTAGGCACATCAGGGCTCAAACAACTCCTACTCATGCTAGTGGGTTTCATCTATTTCTTGTGGAATGACAGTCATGCAGAGGATAAAGGGTTCAACTACCGCAGCAAGTAACACATGAATCGTTGTTGTCCTAATGCAGTAAAAGAGAGCAGGAGCGAGAGAGTGGGATTGTATCGGAATGAACAAGGGGGTTTTGCTTGCCTGGCACTTCTGAAGATAATATATCTCTTCATCGGTGTCATCGAACTCATCGTCGAAACGCGTCTATCGAGAGGGGGCAATTACCGGTAACTGAGAAAGAAACACAATCAATGCAATGCACAATATGATGCATGATCATGACATGGCAAAATGAATGTGTTTGACCTAATGCAACTAAGAACAGAAAGGTTTGAGCTAATTTGAACCAAGGGTTCAAATTCAAACTCAAATTATGAATTTATAATGTGCATTGTCATGTTTGGTATGAACAGCAAGGTTAAGTTGCTTTATCATGCATGAAACCAGTACCAATGGATAGATTGGATTTTTCTGATCATTTTTCATATATAATTTATTTCATTTGGAGTTATGGTTGATTTTCTATGAATTTTTGAAGTTTTAGCTATTTTCTGGAATTTTCCTGATTATTTATAAAATAAACTAATTTCCAGAAAAGGAATATTGCGTCAGCATTGAGCAAGCATGACGTCAGCATGACGTCGGGGTGACGTCATCATGACGTCGGGGGCTGGTCCGGTCAAACGACGATGGGGGGGTCCAGTCGATGCTGACACAATCTTGGTTTGTGTGGCTGACGGGTGGGACCAGGTCAACGGCCACGTCAGCAGGTCAATGCTGACGCGTGGGTCCACTTGTTTTGCTAATTAGCCTAATTATTTTGGTTAACCAGTAAATCAATAAACTAGGGCCCACTGTCAGTGACTAGTGTTAACTAATACAGTTAATTAGTCCCTAATCTAATGACGGCCACGTCGGCGGTTAGCCGCCGGTGACACACAGACGCGGCGGCGTCGCTCGTCCCGGCGACTCCGGCGACGAGAGGAGGCGGGGTTGGGCTCTAAGGCTACAGCGTGACGAGGCGCATCGGGTGGTGGCTGCGGGGCTGCCGGAGATGGCCTGAGGCGACGGCGGCGTCAAACGGAGCGGCGGCCGGAGTTCGGACGCCGAGCGGACGAGGCTGACGGGGCTAGCGGCTGGCCGAGGGGTTCTTCGACTCGAGCTCCAGAGCACAACCGTGCGGCGGGTTTGAGCGGAGGAGCTCGCGAGCGCAAGGCTCGTCAGCCATGGCGGACGGCGGCTTCGGTCAGGTCGGGGAACGGCGCTACGGCACGGAATCGAGCAAAAATGGAGAGGGGAGACGCTCAGGAGCTCACCGCGAGTCAGTTGGGTAGGTCGGTTGGCTCGGGACGCACCAGAGCGCGCGAACCGGCGAGGATCTCCGGCGGCCGGCGATGAAGATGTTGAAGATGGCGATGCTCCAGGGCGTCCGGCGCCGTGCGTCTCGTCGGGGAGGCGTAGCCCACGGCGGCGGAGCGCGTGGACATGACGGAAGAACGAGGGGAGGCGGTGCGGTGGCGGTGCTTCGGCGGGCGGCGGAGTGTTCGTGAGGAGAACAGAGGGGGGAGAGCGTCGGGGAGAGAGAGGGAGAGGGCACGGGAGAGAGAAGCGGTGCAGGGGGGTGCGTGGCGTCGTCCGTAGCGTCGAGAAGTAGCCAGCAGCGCAGGAGGAGGAGGTGGCGGGCGCGTCTTGCGTGGCGGTGGCCACACGCCTCTCCTTCCGGGCGCAAGGAGGAGGACGGCTGGCATGGCCAGATGGGCCGGCTGGGCTGCACAGGTAAGTGGGCTGCCAAGTACGACTCCCTCTCTCTCTTTCTATTAGTTTCTATTTTCTATTTGTTTTGATCTGTTTTGAATTAGTAAAAATACTAACTCATTTAGTAAAATCCTGGAGAAAATTGTGGGCACTATCTGAATTATTTCCAACAGCCCCCAATTGTCTCCAGAAGTATTGAAGCATTTAAAGTATTTATAGGCATTAAATGCTCCAATTTAAAATACTTATGATTTAATCCAAAAACCTGAAATGAACTAGGGAAAATATGCACCAATTTTTGTCAGAGGTTTTCACCAGTTTCAAAAATTATGGACTTTTCCTGAAGTCACTTTGGGTTTATTGGAAGTGGTTTTATTTGAGCCTATTTGAATTCATTTAGTGCTAGGGTTTGTTCATTCCCCATTTCAGGTTTAAATGAAATTTAAACATGATGCAACACTCTAATGCATGCACTAGGCATTGTCAGAACCTGGGATGTGACAGCTCACCCCCACTAACAAGAATCTCGTCCCGAGATTCAAGACGTGAGGTAAGAAGACAAGGGGGACTCTAGGTATCACAATCTTCATGATCCAACTGCCTTCTCGAGGTTGTTGATTTGTTGACTCAAATTGAGCTTGACGCTCGCTATGCAGGTCTTAAATCAAACATGATAATGATGAAGGAGACTCTCGTAAAACGATCTCCTCGAAGATCGAGTATTCAAGATCAACTCATGGAGTGAGAGGTAAGAACATCTCTGAAGCTGAGAGGCAAAACATGCATCGGGAGGGACGGAAATAGCAATTTGATGAGGTTTCAAAGTAGCGAGGAAAATAATTGTCATGATACCACAACGAGACACCTTATGGAAGGAGACTCGTAGAAATATCCCTTTAGGTGGCAAAAAGAATTACATTTGATTTAGAGATCATTGAAACTCTTTATACCAGCCTAAGGTAATCACAATCGACCATTTGGCGCGGTTCAAAGAATGACATATCCGGAATCGAATGGATGATGTGGATTACCTTGTTGAAAACAACACAAGGGTTGGTTCTAGTAACTGGGGAGAAACTCAACAGTAGAGAGTGAGTCCACTGTTGAAAGGGTTATAGCCTAACCGAGGAAACTGAGAGCACTATGCGATTAATGCTGACAATAAAACCTAGAGCTTGCGCGTGCTCTCAAGAACTTGAGCATTTCCATAATCATCAAGGTTTTACCAACATCCGTGTCAAGGATCCTGGCAACACAACATACCACCATGATGAATAGTGATGGACAATGCAGATGCAAAGGAAGACAACACCTTCTCAGATTTCACCTTAGCGAGACTAAGGAAACAAAATCTGGAGGATCGACCGAGAGACATTTAGCACTCCGCTTCTAATGTTCTCCTTGATGTGCTAGTGTAACCTGTTCATAGATATGGTTTGATATCTAGAACATCAAGTAAAAGGTCGGACTTCGGAAACACAAAATCATAAGGCATAGCTAGGGAGTAAATCCTACGAAGTCCTTATGGAGAGGTGGCCAACTTCTTCAATCAAGATATTACAATAACAGGTCTTCCGGCTGGTTGTGTTGGCCACGACATTCACTTTACCGGTTACAGAGAGACCAATATTATAATTCTTGGGAAACGTTCCAACCATCATATCTGCCTGAGATTCAGATCTGGTTGGTGTCAGAATAATCTAGACTCATCGAGCCTAGAAAGTAAAATGAAAGTTTGCAACACAAATCGACGAGATGACGTTGCGAGAACCTCAGGGAATGATCTACGATAGCAAGCTCCAAAACATGAGCTGGTTCTGCTACAAACATGTGAACACGTTGTCCCAGACAAGCATGACCACATGGTAGTCTTATAATAAAACACTACCGAGTTCAGGTGGGGAACCATCAACGAGGATACCGAAGTCCTTACATAAATCCGGATTAGCTCTTATGAAGGAACTCCTTCTCCTTGAACAAATCAGTCAGTGGCTTGGTGTGCTAGTAATGCATATAGAATGAAGGTTGCAAGTCTCCAGACCACAGAATACTTCGCACATATGCATGACTGATTTGGAATGATTCCAAAGGAGGCAACATTGACTTTCTCGTATCCACAGCGGCAACTTGCATCAAATGCACATGAATTAGAGGAAGTCACTTCTTACATTCGAACATATGCTTCATGAGGTAGCATGAAGAAATGCTTTCAAAAGTTTCCAATACTAGCTTAATGTTCAACATGAGTCATGGGGGAGACAAAATGCTGCTGATGGGCTCAACAACAACTCATCGGGAATTCCATATCACTGGACTTCCGCCATCATGTGAACACGGTGATAGTATTGGTCAGACCAAAAGATGTAATGGTGTATGCTCAAGGGATCAACCACGAGTAAGACAACATTACAAATATCGTTGGTTCTGATTTGATTTGATGATAGCCCATACTCAAATCAAAGGTTTGGGATAAGATAATAAATCCAACAATTGACCACGAGGATCAACCAATGAAGATATCATCTTTCTTCAACACACGCACAAGGATAACCCTTTGGAATGAACTGATTCGGACAAGCTTTTATCTTCCAACTCTCCAAGTTGTTGTTTAGCTTAACCAACCAGCTCAGGGGTATCCAACACGGATTCTTGGAGAAAAGGTGGTTTCAAAAACCAACTTGATCACGAGCTCAACATAGCGGTCAGGTGACAACCTGGTAATACTTTCGAGAAGATATTCGGAAAATCACGAACCATCGATATGTTACTAAGCTCGGGAACAATCTTGCTTCTCAGGGCAAGATGATGTGATCAAATAAGCGAGGGGTTGGTACAATCCTAACTCATGGATCGAAGAGTGCACCAGGAAATAAGGACTAGGTAGCACAATCAGTCTTAGAATGATGATCCAAGAACCAACACACTAAGAATGAAATTATTGTCCATTAACTACCAAGCAACAAGGTTGCTAGGAGTATTGAATTCACACATCACGATTCACTTGTCGGCATTCTGGTTACAACAACACGGGACCCAAGGAATGAACAATGATGGCGAGAAGTATCACTGCGTCAAGAATTCACAAGAGCCGGTGCAATTCTCATGACAATCCTAACATAAAGAGGGTAACACTTCAAGGTAGAACAGAACAAAAGCTGGATTGGAATTTTGATCTGCGGAATACAACTGCTTTGACCCAATCCTGGATATGGATGAGGTTCTGGAGTTTGTTTCTCCTAGTCATTCCGGAATAGAATGGCTTGACGGACCACAAGAGTAATAGGCATCGATCAACGAATGCACGCATACTCTTGACTATCAATTGATAGACGAAGGTCAGAAGACAACTAAGGGGGGACAACTTAAAGAACATATAACTTTCTGAGTTGTGGATGCATGGATTAGTATGCCGAACGAGTTCAACATATTTCTTCCGGATAACCCATGCAGAAAGGTTGAACTGGCAGAATCATAATTAAGAATGGAGGACTCCTCAAGAGTACTCTGGTTGTGATCTTTTGGTTCAAATAACTTCTGCCTTGATGGTTCATGGTATTTGGAAGAAGGAAATACCACAGACCTCGAGAACTAATGCAAAGGTTACTAGTATCCTAAAGGAACTAGCAACACTATCAACACGAGGTAAGTGGAATGAATCTTGGGTCAAGAACCCAGGAGTAGAATACCTACTACTAAATGGCATCACGGGATGCTTTCGAGAATGAAGGCCAGAATCATCACACGGGGGACACAAACATGGCTGGATTACTAGGCGATACTCTAGACACCTAGGGTCATAATATTAGCTCCAACATAAATGTCGAGGCAATAGAATACCTCAACTCAACAATTAGTGTGATTAACCTGGCCTAAAAGGACATCAGAAGCGGAGGAAGGATTTGCAAATGCATCGACTATTTAGAAGCACAGGATGACTCGAGACTGACATAACGGCTATAAATGCTCAAAAGATTGGAGGCATGTTACAAAAATGGTGGCATAGCCACTCCGAAGCTCAATATCAAGGTTTTGATTCAACTGAGAGCATACTAAAAATAGTAGAAATTGAATTGAGGCTTGAAACTATCAATCCTATAAGTCTCTAACATAGTAACTCGTCATCCTAGTAGATAGATGAGAAGCCTAGTTCCTAAACCCCGTAGAAAAGAAGAGGATGACTCAGATCAGAAGGCCATGAGGTATAAGGAGTAAAAAGAGCCTTACGTTCCAACCCACAATCAATTCCCCTACATATAGCTAAAGCATTTCTAGACTCAACTTGACCGGTTTGGCTTGGTAATCCTCTGAGCAATCAAGCTCGATACCAAAACTGTCGGGACCCGACTCAATGTCACATCGATCTAGCCTGTAACACCTCATATCGCTGCGGCCTCACGCACAGTATTCCCAGGTGTCGCCTTACTTTTGCCGGGACCGTTTGGCGCCTTTTGGCACACGATATGATTGTGTCGCTAGCATCCATATGATAAGGAGCCCGGTGACATGGCTAGTTGTAAACCCAAAGTGGCACAAACTTACAGGACAGCATCCATGACCCAAAGATCGAACGTGTCGGTCATCACGAATGAATCCAGGCTGTAGCACTGGGCTAGCAGACTCGGTGAACCGGGTCAGTAGGGCTAACGGGACTCCGGTATCCATCGCGTGACATTTCCCGAAGGGACAGACACAGAACGAAGAAGGACACATGCGGCCAGCCTAAGTGTTCGGAGCAGTAGCAAGCTACCATGGCTCGATGGAAACACTAGGAGACATTTCCGTAAGAGAGGCTACTAAAGATAAACAACTAGATGGTCGATCCCACACATACCAAGCATTTCAATAACATACACACAATATGCTCGATATGTGCAAATACATCATGGCATCACAACATGACTCTCGACTCAAGTATTTATTCATTAGGCCCGAGGAGCGAGATATTACAAACATGGGTCTCATGACCCAACATTGAAACATACAAATCAATGCACAAGCGGAAGCTATCATGTGCGAGTACGACATCTATAAATGAAAAAGGCTTGAAAGCCCGACTATCTACCGAGATCTGCCGAGGGCACAAGATCGTAGCTGAGGTATCAAGCTAAACGTCGAAGTCCACGTGGAACTACTAGCGAGACTGAAATCTCTCTGCAAAAACATAAAATAGGCAAACGTGAGTACAAATGTACCCAGCAAGACTTACATCAGATCTAACTACATATGCATCATTATCAATAAAGGGATGGTGGAGTTTAACAGACAAGCCAGCTTTGACTCGGTGGCTATCCCGAACTACGATCGCAAGTAACTCTTTTGAGGTGGCGCACGAGTCCACATATTCCCCATATCAATACACCACTATGGATCCGCTCCGTCTCCCCACGAGAACGCCATCCATAGCACTCACGCTTATCTTGCGTATTTTAGAGTATCCACTTTCACTTGTCTATGAACTATGCAAGGGGTCCAAGTTTCCATATCCGAGGAATCCGGCTATTGAATAGGTAATGATAACCTGCAGGGTGTACTTCTTCACACGCTCTCGCCACTTATCGCCTCAGACACGTCATGTACCGCGGCAACCTTCAAGCGGAAGCCAGGCGAGGAGTCGGCCACGCCTACCTAAACACTCAAGTCTCTCGTCCGGGTTTATCGCCTATTCGGGTTCCATCCGCAAGGAGATCCGCCGGGTGTCGCCACGGCCCCAAACGATGTGAGCAGGTTCCCAAGCCCACCATCCGGTGCCACTTGGTACACCGTACATCTTGTGCCTAGTCTGTCCCAAGCCCACCGGTACCGGGTGCCACTTGGTAGACTACTAACACTACCTACAAACACCAGAAACTAGTTGCAACTCCTGGACAGAGAACAAGGGTGATTAAGAAGCCGAGAGGGGTCGAGTTACCGGAACCCAATGTGTGGTAGTAGCTGTTCATGGATCACAAACACAGAACTCAGTTCCTGAGGACGGCTGCAATGAGACAACCCACCATGTACTCCTACATGGCCTCTCACCGCTACCTTTACCAAATTGTGTTCACACATTTAGCTCTCAACAGTAGGACATGTTCACACACCTCCGATTCATTCCCGATGAATCAGGCCTGACACAACTCTAAGCAGTAGCAGGCATGACAAACAAGCATGAATGAGTAGGCACATCAGGGCTCAAACAACTCCTACTCATGCTAGTGGGTTTCATCTATTTACTGTGGAATGACAGGTCATGCAGAGGATAAAGGGTTCAACTACCGCAGCAAGTAACACATGAATCGTTGTTGTCCTAATGCAGTAGAAAAGAGAGCAGAGGCGAGAGAGTGGGATTGTATCGGAATGAACAAGGGGTTTTGCTTGCACAGCACTTCGAAGATAATATATCTCTTCATCGGTGTCATCGAACTCATCGTCGAAACGCGTCTATCGAGAGGGGGCAATTACCGGTAACTGAGAAAGAAACACAATCAATGCAATGCACAATATGATGCATGATCATGACATGGCAAAATGAATGTGTTTGACCTAATGCAACTAAGACGAAAGGTTTGAGCTAATTTGAACCAAGGGTTCAAATTCAAACTCAAATTATGAATTTATAATGTGCATTGTCATGTTTGGTATGAACAGCAAGGTTAAGTTGCTTTATCATGCATGAAACCAGTACCAATGGATAGATTGGATTTTTCTGATCATTTTCATATATAATTTATTTCATTTGGAGTTATGGTTGATTTTCTATGAATTTTTGAAGTTTTAGCTATTTTCTGGAATTTTCCTGATTATTTATAAAATAAACTAATTTCCAGAAAAGGAATATTGCGTCAGCATTGAGCAAGCATGACGTCAGCATGGCGTCGGGTGACGATCATCATGGCGTCGGGGCTGGTCGGGTCAAACTCGACGGTGGGGTCCACAGTCGATGACACGATCTTGGTTTGTGTGGCTGACGGGTGGGACCAGGTCAACGGCCACGTCAGCAGGTCAACTACTAGGTGATACTCTAGACACCTAGGATCATAATATTAGCTCCAACATAAATGCCGAGGCAATGAAATACCTCAACACACTAGTTAGTGTGGTTGATCCGCACAAAGGATCTTGAGCGGTAAAAGGAATTTGCAAATGCATCGGACTATTTAGAAACCAGGATGACTTTGACAAGATAACGGTTGTAAATGCTCAAAAGATTGGAGGCATGTTACAAAAATGGTGGCATAGCCACTCCGAAGCTCAATATCAAGGTTTTGATTCAACTGAGAGCATACTAAAAATAGTAGAAATTGAATTGAGGCTTGAAACTATCAATCCTATAAGTCTCTAACATAGTAACTCGTCATCCTAGTAGATAGATGAGAAGCCTAGTTCCTAAACCCCGTAGAAAAGAAGAGGATGACTCAGATCAGAAGGCCATGAGGTATAAGGAGTAAAAAGAGCCTTACGTTCCAACCCACAATCAATTCCCCTACATATAGCTAAAGCATTTCTAGACTCAACTTCGACCAGTTTGGCTTGGTAATCCTACAGGCAGTCAAGCTCTGATACCAAAACTGTCAGGACCCCGACTCAATGTCACATCGATCTAGCCTGTAACACCTCATATCGCTTTGCGGCCTCACGCACGGTATTCCCACGGGTGTCGCCTTACTTTTGCCCGGGACCGTTTGGCGCCTTTTGGCACACGTATATGATTGTGTCGCTAGCATCCATATGATAAGGAGCCCGGGCTGACATGGCTAGTTGTAAACCCAAAGTGGCACAAACTTACAGGGACAGGCATCCATGACCCAGCATCGAACGTGTCGGTCATCAGCGAATGAATCCAGGCTGTAGCACTGGGCTAGCAGGACTCCGGTGAACCGGGCTGTAGCGGGCTAACAGGACTCCGGTATCCATCGCGTGACATTTCCCGAAGGGACAGATACGAGAACGAAGAAGGACACATGCCGGCCAGCCTAAGTGTTCCGGAGCAGTAGCAAGCTACCATGGCTCAGTGGAAACACTAGGAGACATTTCCGTAAGAGAGGCTACTAAAGATAAACAACTAGATGGTGAGATCCACACATACCAAGCATTTCAATAACATACACACAATATGCTCGATATGTGCAAATACATCATGGCATCACAACATGACTCTCTGACTCAAGTATTTATTCATTAGGCTCGAGGGGCGAGATATTACAAACATGGGTCTCATGACCCAACATTGAAGCATACAAATCAATGCACAAGCGGAAGCTATCATATCCAAAGTACGACATCTATAAATGAAAAAGGCTTGAAAGCGACTATCTACCGAGATCTGCCGAGGGCACAAGATCGTAGCTGAGGTATCAAGCTAAACGTCGAAGTCCACGTGGAACTACTAGCTAGACTGAAATCTCTGCAAAAACATAAAATAGGCAAGCGTGAGTACAAATGTACCCACAAGACTTACATCAGATCTAACTACATATGCATCATTATCAATAAAGGGATGGTGGAGTTTAACAAACAAGCCAGCTTTGACTCGGTGGCTATCCTGAACTACGACTGCAAGTAACTCTTTTGAGGTGGCGCACACGAGTCCACATATTCCCCATATCAATACACCACTATGGATCCGCTCCGTCTCCTCACGAGAACGCCATCCATAGCACTCACGCTTATCTTGCGTATTTTAGAGTATCCACTTTCACTTGTCTATGAACTATGCAAGGGGTCCAAGTTTCCATATCCGAGGAATCGGCTATTGAATAGGTAATGATAACCTGCAGGGTGTACTTCTTCACACGCTCTCGCCACTTATCGCATACAGACACGTCATGTACCGCGGCAACCTTCAAGCGGAAGCCAGCGAGGAGTCGGCCACGCCTACCTAAACACTCAAGTCTCTCGTCGGGTTTATCGCCTATTCGGGTTCCATCCGCAAGGAGATCCGCCGGGTGTCGCTCACGGCCCCAAACGATGTGAGCAGGGTTCCCAAGCCCACCATCCGGTGCCACTTGGTACACGTGTACATTGTGCCTAATCTGTCCCAAGCCCACGGTGCAGGGTGCCACTTGGTAGACTACTAACACTACCTACAAACACCAGAAACTAGTTGCAACTCCTGGACAGAGAACAAGGGTGATTAAGAAGCCGAGAGGGGTCGAGTTACCGGAACCCAATGTGTGGTAGTAGCTGTTCATGGATCACAAACACAGAACTCAGTTCCTGAGGACGGCTGCAATGAGACAACCCACCATGTACTCCTACATGGCCTCTCACCGCTACCTTTACCAAATTGTGTTCACACATTTAGCTCTCAACAGTAGGACATGTTCACACACCTCCGATTCATTCCCGATGAATCGGGCTGACACAACTCTAAGCAGTAGCAGGCATGACAAACAAGCATGAATGAGTAGGCACATCAGGGCTCAAACAACTCCTACTCATGCTAGTGGGTTTCATCTACTTACTGTGGAATGACAGGTCATGCAGAGGATAAAGGGTTCAACTACCGCAGCAAGTAACACATGAATCGTTGTTGTCCTAATGCAGTAAAAGAGAGCAGGAGCGAGAGAGTGGGATTATATCGGAATGAACAAGGGGTTTTGCTTGCACAGCACTTCGAAGATAATATATCTCTTCATCGGTGTCATCGAACTCATCGTCGAAACGCGTCTATCGAGAGGGGGCAATTACCGGTAACCGAGAAAGAAACACAATCAATGCAATGCACAATATGATGCATGATCATGACATGGCAAAATGAATGTGTTTGACCTAATGCAACTAAAACGAAAGGTTTGAGCTAATTTGAACCAAGGGTTCAAATTCAAACTCAAATTATGAATTTATAATGTGCATTGTCATGTTTGGTATGAACAGCAAGGTTAAGTTGCTTTATCATGCATGAAACCAGTACCAATGGATAGATTGGATTTTCTGATCATTTTTCATATATAATTTATTTCATTTGGAGTTATGGTTGATTTTCTATGAATTTTTGAAGTTTTAGCTATTTTCTGGAATTTTCCTGATTATTTATAAAATAAACTAATTTCCAGAAAAGGAATATTGCGTCAGCATTGAGCAAGCATGACGTCAGCATGGCGTCGGGTGACGTCATCATGGCGTCGGGCTGGTCCGGTCAAACCTGACCCGATGGGGTCCACCGTCGATGACACGAAGGTTGGTTTGTGTGGTCGACGGGTGGGACGGTCAGCGGCCACGTCGGCGGTCAATCTTGTGGCGTGGGTCCACTTGTTTTGCTAATTAGCCTAATTATTTTGGTTAACGATAAATCAATAAACTAGGGCCCTTGTCGGTGACTAGTGTTAACTAATACAGTTAATTAGTCCCTAATCTAATGACGGCCACGTCGGCGGTTAGCCGCCGGTGACACACAGACGCGGCGGCGTCGCTCGTCCCGGCGACTCCGGCGACGAGAGGAGGCGGGGTTGGGCTCTAAGGCTACAGCGTGACGAGGCGCATCGGGTGGTGGCTGCGGGGCTGCCGGAGATGGCCTGAGGCGACGGCGGCGTCAAACGGAGCGGCGGCCGGAGTTCGGACGTCGAGCGGGACGAGGCTACGGGGGGCTAGCGGCTGGCCGAGGGTTCTTCGACTCTGAGGAGCTCCAGAGCACAACCGTCTGGCGGGT
This sequence comes from Aegilops speltoides, assembly GCA_021437245.1. Lineage (NCBI taxonomy): Eukaryota > Viridiplantae > Streptophyta > Magnoliopsida > Poales > Poaceae > Aegilops > Aegilops speltoides. Next base: position 509,580,803 of record CM038143.1, read on the forward strand.
TTGAGCGGAGGAGCTCGCGAGCGCAAGGCTCGTCAGCCATGGCGGACGGCGGCTTCGGTCAGGTCGGGGAACGGCGCTACGGCACGGAATCGAGCAAAAATGGAGAGGGGAGACGCTCAGGAGCTCACCGCGAGTCAGTTGGGTAGGTCGGTTGGCTCGGGACGCACAGAGCCTTGAACGGCGAGGGGGATCTCCGCGGCAGCGATGAAGATGTTGAAGATGGCGATGCTCCAGGCGCCCGGCGCCGTCGTCTCGTGGAGGCGTAGCCCCACGGCGCGAGAGCGTGGACATGACGGAAGAACGAGGGGAGGCGATGGCTGGGCGGTGCGGTGCTCGTCGGCGGCGGCGGGAGTGTTCGGTGAGGAGAACAGAGGAGGGGGGAGAGCGTTCGGGGGAGAGAGGGGAGAGGGCACGGGGAGAGAGAAGCGGTGCAGGGGGGTGCGTGGCGTCGTCGGTAGCGTCGAGAAGTAGCCAGCAGGAGGGGAGGAGGAGGTGGCGGGCGCGTGCTTGCGGTGGGTGGCCACACGCCCTCGTCCTTCTGGCGCAAGGAGGAGGACGGCTGGCATGGCCAGATGGGCCGGCTGGGCTGCACAGGTAAGTGGGCTGCCAGGTACGACTCCCTCTCTCTCTTTCTATTAGTTTCTGTTTTCTATTTGTTTTGATCTGTTTTGAATTAGTAAAAATACTAACTCATTTAGTAAAATCCTGGAGAAAATTGTGGGCACTATCTGAATTATTTCCAACAGCCCCCAATTGTCTCCAGAAGTATTGAAGCATTTAAAGTATTTATAGGCATTAAATGCTCCAATTTAAAATACTTATGATTTAATCCAAAAACCTGAAATGAACTAGGGAAAATATGCACCAATTTTTGTCAGAGGTTTTCACCAGTTTCAAAAATTATGGACTTTTCCTGAAGTCACTTTGGGTTTATTGGAAGTGGTTTTATTTGAGCCTATTTGAATTCATTTAGTGCTAGGGTTTGTTCATTCCCCATTTCAGGTTTAAATGAAATTTAAACATGATGCAACACTCTAATGCATGCACTAGGCATTGTCAGAACCTGGGATGTGACATCAGTCATGTCCGCATAGGTGTTGGGATCTTTCTGTCTCGAGTCTAAGACGGTTACTAGTCCACGCTCAAGCTTAATCTCCCGAAGAATATAGTGGTACCTGCGCACGCATGCATAACTCATCAATTACATTAACCTCGCTCGAGTAATAAGAGAAACCGAATATGCACACGACAGTAACACTCACGGGCCATTGTAAGGAAAGAGTATGGTATCTTTGTTTTGATTTTTGATCAACGATTATAGCAAGTTGTCCTCGGCCTCTTCGACGTTCTTTTCAACCAGAAATACATCTATGATATTTGTGTTAATGAACCCAATGTCATAAATTTCTTGTTTTTTGCACTCAACGATCTTCAATCTGCACAATATATTGAGGATAATTAATTATAAATACATGCAATGAAAGAGCCGAGCTATATATAGAGACTTAATGACAGAAATAGTACTTACATGCAGTAGCAAAAGACCATTAATTTATTGAGGGCCTTTTGATTGAAGAACTCGAAGAACTCCTCAAATGGAACACACAACAGATCATTTGAAACGAGGTCGTGCTCCTCTTTAATGTTCAGATACAAACTGTTCGTCCCCTCAGACTCTCTGCAGGTTTTCATGTACCAACTATGGAATCTTAGCATCATTGTTGTCGAGATTTTTCATCTTTGACGAGAGGCTTCCCGTACTCGTATCTGAATACGTCCACCTCCATGAAATCAGGAAGTGCATCGTCAGGGAGGTAATCTTCAAGATTTCCATAACCGTCCACCGTCCCCGGAGGATTAGGCACATTGAGTGGGGGGCACGATTGTTGTGCTTGTTCGCCGAGCTGGGAAATTTTTTCCCCTTTGCTCGTTGTTCTTTTGACCTTTTATCACTGACAGTAGTTCCCGACCGCTTGGCTTGGAGATATGCATTCGAGAATGCGCTCATAGTTGGTTCTCGGCGGAGACTTTGGTGGTTTCCTCGGGCATCGAGAGTGCGCTTTGCTTTCACGGATCTACCTTCTCCTCCGGAGGTGGATGTCTCTTGCTTTCACCCCTTCAAAGAACTCCTTCACGTGGCCTGCACGATCGTATTGTTTTCCTCCTTGGTCCTCTCATACGGTAACTTCTCTAGAGGCTTTAGAGGTGGACCGATCTGATTGCCTCTCTCTTCTTGTGCTGCTAGGCGGAGCAGACGGAGCGGCTGCGGCGTCTGTCTTCCTTCGTGCTTGCTTACGAGGCGGAGGAGAAGGACTAAAACGCGCCGGAGCAGCCGGGCGCGGCGGGTCTCTTCCGCCCTTCTTTGGCGAGGTGGAGAAGGAGGAGGCGGAGAGCCGCCACGCCGCCGGAGAAGGAGGCGGAGTGCCGCCACGCGTGCCTCGATCGTCACTCGCCGGAGGAGGAGGCGGTGGAGGAGGCGGAGTGCCGCCACCTGCGTGCCCCGATCGTCACTCACGGGAGGAGGAGGCGGAGGAGGCGGAGTGCCCTGACTCGCAGTGAGGAGGAGGAGGAGGCGGAGGCGCCCAGTTCGAAGGTTGATGAGCTCCTTCCTCCATAGGCATGGAGTCTTGAGCAGAACCCAGCCTAGTCTTCCCTTCACCGGTAGGGTGCTCAAGCACGAGGTCCTCAAATCCTCCGTTATTTCATCCACCATCACCTTAGCAAATCATACGGAATCGGTGGCGGTGATAAGTTGTGCGGGTCCACTAGGATAAACTTGGCCAACAGCCGCCTTGACCTTCAAATTCATCCCTCGCGCCATAATGTGGCAATTTTGAGACTCCGTGATACCATCCACGGGATAGTTGGCCGGAGCCATCAAGACATGCTCCGGCTGAAGCAGCTCGGTGGAAGCCACGCTGCTTCTCCGCTGAGATGGCTGGGTAGCTTCGGGGGAAGCTTCGGCAGGTCGTTTGTTGCGATCTGCTGCTTCTCGTACCTCTTCTTGTTCCTCTAGCCCCATTACCCTTTCGTGCAGCGCCTGCATTTGGTCCTGCTCTAGTTTGTTCCTCCTCTCGTGGGTTTTGTAACCCCCTGCGTCCGGAAAACCAACCTTCCACGGAATGGATCCTGGCGTGCCTCGTGTCTGTCCAGGGTGCTCGGGATTCCCAAGGGCCATTGTGAGCTCGTCCTTCTCCCTGTTTGGAAGGAACGTCCCTTGCTATGCTGCATCGATATTGTGTCAAAGGTTCTTGACTGGTGTTTGCAGTTGCTCGTCCGTCCACTAACACTTCCTTGTTACAGGGTCCAAGGTTCCGCCAGCCCCGAAGAACCAAGTCCGGCAACGGTCTGGCCAGCGCATTGTCTCTGGTTCGATCCCTTCTTCAAGCAGATCATGCTCAGCCTTGGACCACTTAGGCCGGGCTTTGAGGTAGCCACCTGACCCCGTGCGATGGTTAAGCTTCTTCTTCGCAGAATTTTGCTTGTTTGTCGCCGACATCTTCTTACTGTTTTCCTATGTCTTGTGGGCCACAAATGCGGGCCAGTGATCTTTGATCTTCTCATATTTGCCGATGAATTCTGGTGTCTTTTTTTTTCCGACAAACTGGTTCAGCTCTTTCCTCCACCTCCTCATTAGGCTTGCCATCTTCTTAAGAGCACAAGACTTGATTAATTGCTCTTTAACTGGCTTCTCCGGATCCTCCTCTGGCAGTAGGGTGAAATTTGCCTTCAGCTCAGTCCAAAGATCTTCTTTCTGCATATCATTGACACACTACTAGGGAAAAGCCTAGCGGCAGCGCGGGTTTTGGCCCTCTCAGTAGCGCGAGTACCGGTGCTACTAATAAGGCCTTCTGACTAACATTATAGCGATGGCGCTGTTGACCCACTTCATCGCTATTGATGAATAGCTATAGCGCTCTTTAGGAAAGGGCGCTACTGATATTATCTGCAGCGCTCTTCAGTAGGAAGCACTATAGGTAAGTCGGCGCTACTGCTAAATTTCCCCCCCTCGCTACTACTAGTTTTATTAGTTTTTTTCCTGCATATTTGTTTTTTATTTGTTTTGTATTTGAATAGGCTTTATACAATAATCTTTAGCATATCATCCACATACAAATGTAATCATAGCATATACATACAATTAGTCTCATCAAATCATGTCATCATCATAATCATCATCCAACACAAAGTGGTCTCTCGTCATCAATCTCGAAAATAGCGATACAAGTCTTGATTACTTGCAAATACATCGTCATCCATCTAAACAATGATATCTGTGAGAATAGCAATCACTTTGAGTACATGATTTCGTATCCTCTCTCACATTAGCGTGAACCTAAACTAAGCATTTGCGTGTCGCCGAAACCGAAAACCGGTACACACTGGGCACGACACTCGGCCACTTGTATATATATATACTCGGCGTAGCACTTCTTCGCCATCTATAATCTATGCACCTACATCGTCACATGAGTCGATGATATGCAACATATATAGTTGAGCAACAGAAAGAGACAGACTTGGCAAAAATAGAAACAACATATCATAAGCATAAATAACAAAGTTCATCGTACCCAAAATGACCTAACTAGAGTGATTTTCGCTAGTCGAGGAGGAGGACGGTTTAATTACATCATAGATAAAGTTTCACCGTGCATAACTCAAAGTTTTGTCATAAAAGAAAGTATGGACTAAACGGACACATTGTCATATATCGACAATCACTCCATCATGTCGTGCCATCCATCCATGTCAGGGAGATAGTCATCGAGCTTAGTGAAAGGCTTCATGTCGAGACGCTGAGAGGCTATCCATGTTCGAGCGTCTTCCGCGACATTTGTCCTTCTACATGGAACATCCTGTTTTTCGGCGACCTCATTCATGATGATTTGGGCAAGTTCGCGCTGGATGTTATAGAACTCAGCTCGAAGTCGATGATCCCGTCTAGGTGCATCGCCAGATCTAGGTTCCATGTGAAGGTACTGGTGATCCCGTCTGTACTCCAGCATGTGGTGTAGGACATAGAATCCATCATTAAGAGAATCGTTAGGTTCTTTGGATGCAGCAGAAGTCGATCTTATGGCAAGGCGGCCCCGCCGCCTTCTCTTCTTGTCCCTAACCTATCCACCTTGCTTGGTAGTAAAACATAGCCTCATCAAGAACATCTTTGATGTGGGTGTAATCCTTTTGTGAATGTTCTTGACGAGTCCAAGTAAAGAGCGTGGGAGAATCGGGGTAGAGGATGATGAGGACGGCGCGCCCTTGCTTCAGCAAAATAAGTACACCTAAAATTAATTAGCCTCCACCGTGAAATGAATTATTGAAATCGAAGGAAGGATAGCAGCGGATGACTTACGGGATGATAAGGCACGAGAATCGCCTCCTTGTCCTTATTGGCGAGCATGAAACCGGCGATGTAATCCCTCGCGTATTCACGATGTTGTGCACAGACTCCCAAGAAGCCCTCGTGCATGTAGTACGGGTCGGCATACACAGATAAAACGTATCTGCTCAACCCCAATGATGTAGTTCATGTGCAAGGCATAAAGGCGGACAAACGTAAAATCCAGCTTCTCCACATGAAACATGTCGAATATGTAATCGAATCGAAGGAAGAACTTAACCGCGGGGAAGCCGTCGACGTACCACATTTGCCGTGGAACGTTAACCACGTAGAGTGGGTATCCTGGATCTTTCGAGGCGATGATGCCTTTCTCTACCCGCAGCACATCGTCATGAAGTCTCCTTAGATCACCGAATCTGGCCCGTAGCGCTATTTCAGGTAGGATTGGTCGACCGGGGATATGCCATTTATCCGCATCGGGGATATCTACACGGTCCTGAAGCCGGGGCTGCTAAGGCGGTTGGATCATAGAATCAGCTTTTTTCCTTTCGTCGCTCTCTTCCTAGGCTTCTTTACCACCGGATGGTCGTCAATAATACGTTGAGACGGTAATTCAGGCACCGACTCATGATGCTCAAACCCTGAGGAGGCGCCAGTATAGACATACTGTTCAGCGCCATCGTCATCCTCATCCTCATCCATGGCGGCGTCATCGGCGACTAATGGAGCCACCTGCTTACCCGTCGCTATCACCCAACCCGACACCCGACGCTAATTGGGTAGGTGGGGTGTTGATGTTCATACCTTCTTTGAGGCTGCGTGCTCGTGGGTGTGCTCGGCCTCCTCCGCACAAGCAGACTCTTTGGCCACAACAGGACCCACCCATTGCAACAATCACCAAGCTGCGCTGGGTATCGTCGTCATCCCCACTAGTATTAGAGGAGGCAAATTCTCGTGGCCCGGTTTGACATCGCCACGGAAACCTTGAAGGCGTTCGGGGATCGGCCGGCTGTGGAACAATAGTTCCTTGGCTCCATTATCGCCCCTTCCCCACGTCCACCTTCATTGCTCGCCGATGGTGTACAATATGGTGCACGGGTTTCGTCGACCTGCAAAGAAAAGTCTGCGATGTGAGACATCCGAAAGGAAAGCAGCGGAGATTATACATTTATATTGAAGGGGCTGGTGTGGCAGATACCGTGAGGGTGTCGAGCTCAGCTAAAGAGGAGGCACCACCGAGCACGTCCGGTGCGGAGCAGTGCGGGAGCAGGTGAGGGAGCAGTCTGGGGAGCGGTGAGGAGCAGTGCTCCCAAGAAGTCGACAAGGGAAAGTCCTCTGCATTTTTTTTGGATTTTGCCTTGTCCAAGTGTAAACGCCCATCACCAAGGAAGTAGATATATCGCAATCGCTGTTTTGCGGCAGCTAACGCTGTTCTGATCGTATGCGAGATGATTTCTTCTCAACCGCAATCTCAACCTTCTTGTCGATGCTTTCTTGATTAACCTCCGTCTTTCCTTTTTCTCCTCCGTGGTCTCACGGTAGTACTTCTTCCACGTGGCGCCATCTCAGACACCGTGCACACGTCCATCTGACGGTCGAGTATCCACGGTTGTTGTTTCTATATGTTCAACGCCGGTTGAATGGAGTGTCCCACTTAGGCCTCGCCAATGCCTCGAACGGCGAGTCGCCGCCGCAATCGGTGCTACTCTCTGCGCAAAAGGCACAAGGATCGTTTACAAATATGACTAACGTGTGCGGTCGAATTGATCGAAACTAAAATTACCAGCAGTCCCATGAACTCCGTAATGACCGGTGTTGTCTCGTAAACCTTCTTCATTGGGTCCCAGCGGTGCGGGCCCTCGGGGCGTCACGCTCTGCGGGGCGGTGAAATCCGCCAAGGGGTGCAGGATGCCCGACTTCGCAGCTTCGCGTCCTCCTTGGCCCATTTGGACCTCTTTCGCCGTAACCACGGCTTCCGAGGTGAGGGTCCCACTGTTCCTCTTTTGAAGCCCCTTCATGTACTTAGACTTTTCTTTGGCAGCTTCGGCCTCGCAAGCCTCCTTGAATATTTGAAACTGCTCCTCCGTGATTGTCGGACTATCCTTTACAATCTCGGAGTAGGGTTCCTCATCGTTGATCTTTGCTTTCACTCGATTTTTCCAGGCGGCCAATGCGTTGCTAAACTTGGTCATGGCGTGTTTGTTTATCTTCTTCATTGCCGGGTCCTTGTCTGGATCTTCATAATCCTTCTCATTCTGGCCCGGGAACAAGAATATCTGGTGAAACGTCTTTAGGAGGGAGCTCCTCATATTTTCTATCTTCTTTAGATTCTCATCGTTGATGGTGGCGGTTGTCTGTATGGTGCAGCCTATTTGATTGCCGTAGCACGCGCGCCCTTCCTCGGGCGCCTTTGGCTCAAAATTGCCGTCGTCCACCTCCGTGACCACCAGTCTAGTAGTCCTGAGTTTGTGAGGAACCCGTTGCCTCTTTGGTTTCGGTTCTACACCGGCTCCGCTCCCCGAGGCAGCACCGGTCTCAGCGCCGGTCTCGATGCCGGTCTGTATCTCAGCGCCGGTCTCAGCCTCAGCACCGGTCTGCGTGTCGGTCTCAGCACCAGTCTGCGTGTCGGTCTCAGTCCCCGATGCCACCGGTGGGCCTAGCAACAACATCTGTTGATTGTCGATAAGGCTAAAAAATTCGTCTGCCGCCCGGTAGACATCGTCTCAATCACCAGAACCCTGTCCTTCACCGTTGCTAGCCATGTTTCCTATGATTAAATCAGGTCAATTAATTCTAGACCTAATAAAATGAATAATGACATAAAAAAAGACTATTGTTTTGCAGGAATGTTGACTCCTTCCTGGTGCGGCAAATCCCAGGCACTCGATATGTCCTAGTTTGTAGCACAAGTCATGCTGAAATTCATGGGAAATTTCGGCATGACCTTTGCTAAAAAGTGGACAAATCGAGAACCTGAAATTTGCCGGAACAGAAATGAATCAACGTTCCGGCAAAACATAGGCCACTCAGCATCATTCCCTGGAAACAATAAAGCCACTTGGGCACAATCGAACAACTTCAATGAAAAGATATAACATGACCACTTCAATGAAAAATAAAATTTGCCTAAATTCTTTTCCTTGAAAAATAGTGGTCTTTTCAAAAATCAAAAACCTTTGCCAATCTACTTAACCTAGCTTGTTAATCCAACGAACCTAATTAACCTACCAATTTAACCTAGTTAGTTAATCTAGTTTACCTAGATAATTAACCCTAATTAAACTAGTTAACGCAGCTAGTTCTCTGTCAAAGCCTAAAATAAATTTTTGCACTAATTAACACGGATAATTAACCTAATTAAACTAGTTAACTGACTAGTTCTCTGTCAAAGCCCTAACTAAGTTTTTGCACTAACCTAGAAAATTAACCTAATTAATCTAGTTAACCTAACTACTTCTCTGTCAAAGCCCTAACTAAATTTTTGCCCTAACCTAGATAATTAACCTAATTAAACTGGCTAACCTATGCATGAGAGAGAGAGGAGGGGGGGCTTCAGATGATGGCTCGGTGGTGGCGGCGGAGGCGGTGGTGGCGAGGAGGCAGGCGTCTCCGTGGGAGAGGAGGTAGGGGCGTCTCCGTGTGGCGAGAAGGATCCGTGGCGTCGACGGCGGCTCCGTGGTGTTGACGAGGCAGCAGCTCCGTGGCGTTAGAGGCGCCTCCGGTGTCGTCGACGGCGCCGACTCGTGGCGTCGGCGTCGGCGCGTGGGGCAACAGTGAATCGGGGAGGCAATGGCGGGTGGGTTGAGGATTTGGGGAGAAGTGGTGGCGGGGAAGCGGTTTTTGGTTAAGTCAAACTTAGCGGTAGCGCGTTTCGCAAAACGCGCTATAGCTAAGATAGCTATAGCGGTTTTTGCAAAACGCGCTGCTGCTATAATTATGTAAATTTCTTCCTTTTTTAATTTCCTTTTCTGTTTCTATAGCGGGGGTCTAGGACACGCGCTGTAGCTACATTAGCTATAGCGCCTCTTACAAACACACGCTGCTGCTATGCCTTCCTCCTTTTTTTCGCTTTTTCATTTATTTTGCTTTACATTTTATTTTTTCCTTTCTCCTTTTTCTATTTCTTTCATTTTCATTTACTTTTCTATTTGTTTTTCATCTTATTTTATTTCCGTTAGTAGTAGCGCTCTTCTTAGGAAGCGCTGCTAATTATGCCCTAGCGGTAGCGCGTTTTTGAAGCCCGCCATTGCTATCGTAGCCTATCATTACGCTAATGGGAATATTAGTAGTAGCGCTTTTGCAACTACATGCGCTACTGCTAAGGTTGTATCTGTAGCGCGGTTTTTCTTCAATCGCTACTGCTATATAGCACTAGCGCACTTTTTTGACCCGCGCTGTTGCTAAATTTCTGTGTATAAGGTTTTCCCTAGTAGTGACATAAGACACCTCAGGGTCTTCATCCTTAGCAGGCTTATACCATTGCTGAATGCTGATCGGGATCCTGTCCCTAACAAGAACCCCGCACTGAGCAGAGAATGCCTTCCTTGTCCGGATGGGTTCAATCGGTTCGCCGTCGGGAGCGATTTCTATGATCTCAAACTTTTCATCCGAGCTCAACTTTTTCTTCGGGCCTCGTCTCCTTACCGAAGTTGTGCTCGATCCGGAGGGCTAGAAATTATAAGGAAGAAAGACGACAATAATTAATATGTGTACATATACCAAAACAATGGATGCATCAATTAACTAGTCAGCACGGGCTTAACTAATATATATATACCTGGCCGGACTCGTTTCGGTGACCGGAGCAGTCAGCACGGTCTCCTTCTTGTACCTCCATTGTGTCACCGGAGCCATCATGAACATAGTCCTCCTCTTGTACCGGCATTAATGGGTCGAAGCCATCATAAACATAGCCCTCTTCTTCATCCAGTCCTTCCTGACCATCGGTCTCGTTGAGAAATGATGCAACTTCATCACTTCCTTGTGTGATTATTTCCCCCAACATCGCTTCTGTTTCTTCGTCTCGGGAGTGCTCCATAGTTTCTGCAAATATTTACAACATGTCAATTATTATTCAAACATGGTACAGATGGATATATATATATATATATATATATATATATATATATATATATATATATTAGTGGCAAACGAGAACTAGCTAGCTAATCACAACAACGAATCATGTTAGTGGCCTCGACGCTGCTTCTCTAGGGTTTGGGAATTAAGCCTCGACACAACGCTTCAAGGGTTTGGGGTGGCCTCGACGACAACGCTCTTTTAACTTGATAAATTTGGGTGGCCTCGAGAGAGTTAATTTGTCGGGTAGAGGCGGCGGCGGGGGGGTAGGAGACCAACATCCTTTTCTCTCTAGGGTTTGGGTGTCCTCGAGAGTTATCGGGAGAGGGTATCGGCACCGCCCCTAGCTCGTGTTGATGTTTCTTATTTCTCCTCTATTCCTTTCTTTCTTCTTCTCCTCTTCTTTTCTTCTTCTCCCTCGAGAAAGGAAAATAATTAAGGAAAAGGAAGAAAAGAAAGAAGAAGGAAGAAGAAGAAGAAAAAAGAAGAAAAAAAAGAGAGAAGAAGAAAGGAATAGAGGAGAAGAAGAAAAAATAGAATTTTTTTCTTCTATTTTTCTTCTTTCTCCTCTATTCCTTTCTTCTTCTCCTCTTCTTTTCTTCTTTTTTCCTCTTCTTATTTATTTCTCCTCTTCATCCTCTCCTCCTTTTCTCCTTTCTTCCTCTTCTTATTTTCCTTTTCCCTCTCATTCTTTTAGTATTGCTTGTTTTAAAAAAATGTTCAAATAGAAAATTTTGAAAAAAAACAAAGGTTTTGCCTAATGCATTGTTGATATGAATATACAAACATTTGCATATTCTACAATAATTAATATCACCAAAAAAAAATCTATGAACAGAAAAAAACCTAACTTTTCTAAAAATCTATCTTTTGCATATATGAAAACATTAATACACATATGAACAAAAAAATACATATATGAACAAAAACATGCTCTGAAAATTTTTGAACATCTACATACATAGACACATACATACACATATACACTATATATATATATATATGAACAAAAATAACTAAACTAATAAAATGAAAAAACAGAGCCGTATATATATATAGCCACATACATACACATATACATTGAACAAAAAATTAAACTAATAAAAATGAAAAAAAAGAGCAGTGCGGGCTCGGGAGGACGGCTGGGCTCGGGCGGCGACGGCGACGGGCAGCTGGCGGCGACGACGGCGGGCGCTGGCTCGGGAGGACGGCGCTGGCTCGGGAGGCAGTCTTGGGCTCGGGAGGCTGGCGACGACGACGGGCGCTGGGCGACGGCGACGGCGGGGCGGCAAGGCGGCGTCTGGGCAAGCTGGCGGCGACGATGTGCTCGGCGTCGTTGGGGGGCAATTGGTGGCGATGAACTCTGCAAAACTGCGAAGTGCTACCTTTAGTCCCGGTTGGTGGCTCCAACCGGGACTAATGCCCCCTTTAGTCCCGGTTGGTGCCACCAAGGGACCAAAACCTCTTCGGTAGCCCAAAGGGCGGAAGCTGCAGTCTTTGGTCGGTTGGTGGCTCCAACCGAGACTAAGGGGTGCATTGGTCCCGGTTGGTCCGACGAACCGTACTAATGCACCCTTTAGTCGGTTGGTGCCACCAACCGGGACCAAAGGCCTCAGTCTTGCCCGCGATCGGGGCCAAAGTTTAGTCCCACCTCGCTAGTTGAGAGGGGCGCGATGGTTTATAAGCCCCACTGCAGGCTTATGGGCCTACTTGCTCTTGCTTTGCTCGATGGGCCTTACGGGCCTATGCGGGCTGAATCACCGCCCAAAGTGGGGATTCAAGTCGATTCAGCCGTGGGGGCCCGATGAGGGGGCATTTTTTTGTTTTTTGTTTTCTTTACTTATTGTTGCTATTTTATTTTTTTTTCTGTTTTTTGTTTTGTTTTCTGCATTATTTATTTTCTTTTGTTTTTGCTTTATTTTTAATTCTTTTTGCTTTTATTTTTAGGAAAATTATAAACTTTCTGTTAGTGCCATTACTTTTCAAATTTGAAAACACTTTTTTTTGTTTTCTTTCTTGCTTTATTTATTTTATTTTGTTTCTACTTACAACAAAATACTTATTGTTGTTTTTTGTTTTGTTTTCTCGCATTATTTATTTTCTTTTGTTTTTGCTTTATTTTTTAATTCTTTTTGCTTTTAGTTTTAGTAAAATTATAAACTTTCTATTAGTGCCATTACTTTTCAAATTTGAAAACACTTTTTTTGGTTTTTTGTTTTCTTTCTTGCTTTATTTATTTTATTTTGTTTCTGCTTACAACAAAATACTTATTGTTGCTATTTTTAATTATTACGAGGGCCGAACCATAAGACATTAATGCATTTCAAATGAACTCTGAAAAACTTGAAAGTTGGCATGGTATCATAAATTGACCCACACATAGGATGTGCATGTACAAAACGGACAATGGTATCATACTCATCAGTTACAAAGTTGGCATGGTATGATCATAATAGTTGCGGGAAGTCTTCACTTTTTCTTCGCTTGTGTCATTTCCTTATTGCGCCGTAACCATGGATAATCTTCATCGTTTATCGGGATCTTTGGGTCAGCCTTGACTTTAAAGGAGGAATTTCATGAAACTTTTCATAATCTTGAGACATGTCATCTTGTCCTCCACTCCCACGATGTCCCTTTTTCTGAAAAGAACTATGTGGCGCTTTGGCTCATCGTATGATGTATTCGCTTCTTATCTTTTCTCTTTCTCGATGCGGTAGACATGTCCTTCACATAGATAACCTGTGCCATATCATTGGCTAGGACGAACGGTTTGTCAGTGTACCCAAGATTTTTCAGATCCACTGTTGTCATTCCGTACTGTGGGTCTACATGTACCCTGCCTCCTGACAGATTGACCCATTTGCACTTAAACAAAGGGACCCTAAAATCATGTCCGTAGTCAAGTTCCCATATGTCCACTATGTAACCATAATATGTGTCCTTTTCCCTCTCGGTTGTTGCATCAAAGCGGACCCCGCTGTTTTGGTTGGTGCTCTTTTGATCTTGGTCAATCGTGTAAAATGTATTTCCATTTATCTCGTATCCTTTCCAAATCATAACAGTCGAAGATGGTCCCCTGGATAACAAGTACAGCTCATCACAAACAGTGTTGTCACCTCTGATACGTGCTTCCAAAGTACATATCGTGCACATCGTCTGGTTCCTCTTGATCTTCAGGAGCATCACCGTATTCGGGGGGCACATAGTTGTCATCGTACTCTTCTTCTTCGCCGTCTTCCATCATAACCCCTATTTCTCCGTGCCTCGTCCAAACATTATAGTGTGGCATGAAACCCTTGTAAAGCAGGTGGGTGTGGAGGATTTTCCAGTCAGAGTAAGACTTCGTATTCCCACATATAGGGCATGGACAACACATAAAACCATTACGCTTGTTTGCCTCGGCCACTTCGAGAAAATCATGCACGCCTTAATGTACTCGGAGGTGTGTCTTGAACCGTACATCCATTGCCGGTTCATCTGCGTGCATTATATAATGAAGTGACCAAATTAATAGAAGTTCATCATCACATTAAAACCAAAGTACATACCTAGTTCTCATCTAACAACATAAAGCTCTGCAGAGCATCTAAATTAATTAAACCATACACTGAAACTATGTAAAACATTTCAATGCGAAAACAAATGCGATCATAATCACAACCAATGTAACAACTGATCCAACGACATAATGATACCAAGCCTCGGTATGAATGGCATATTTTCTAATCTTTCTAATCTTCAAGCGCATTGCATCCATCTTGATCTTGTGATCATCGACGACATCCGCAACATGCAACTCCAACATCATCTTCTCCTCCTCAATTTTTCTAATTTTTTCCTTCAAGAAATTGTTTTCTTCTTCAACTAAATTTAACCTCTCGACAATAGGGTTAGTTGGAATTTCCGGTTCAACAACCTCCTAGATAAATAAAATCTATGTCACGTTGGTCGGCATAATTGTCATAAACAATAAATGAACCAATAGTTATGAAAAGATAATATATACCACATCCGAATCATAGGCAGGGACGAGGGCCGACGGGCGGATACCAAAACCATCGCACTATATAAGATGCAATAATAAAAGTAAGAAAATAATACAAGTATCTATCTAAACATACAAGTAAGAATATTTTTCCTTTCAGAAAGAAGATAAGAACAAGAGGCTCACCACGGTGGTGCCGGCGATGAGATCGGCGCGAGTGATCGACGACGGTGAAGACGGGGACGGGGCATGATGGACCGCTAAACCTAGAAAAATATTGAGGAAAATGGAGCTTGGCGGTCGAGCTTGGAGAGGAGAAACCTTAAGTAGTGTGGCTCGGGCATTCCATCGAACACCTTGTGTGCATAGGAGGTGAGCTAGAGCACCACCAAGCCCTCTCCCCTCGGCCGAAAAAAGCAGCAAAGTGTGCTCTGCTCTTGCGCGAGGGGGTATATATAGGCACCACCATTGGTCCCGGTTGGTCGCATGAACCGGGACTAAGGGTTGCTTTTGGTCCCGGTTCGTGCCAACAACGGGACCAATGGTGGTGGGCCAGGCGAGGCCCATTGGTCCCGGTTCGTCCAAAGAACCGGGACCAAAAGGTCGAACGAACCGGGTCCAATGGCCCACGTGGCCCGTCCAGCCCCCGGGGCTCACGAACCGGGTCCAGTGCCCCCATTGGTCCCGGTTCTGGATTGAACCGAGACTAATGGGCTGGACCGGCCTGGACCATTGCCCCCTTTTCTACTAGTGAAAGGAGCTACAATACAATCTTCAAAATGATGAGATGCAACTTCTCGGTGTCACTATCCTCTTAAGTATACTTCATCACACGACCACATGAGCCCTTGCGTTTGGAACTTAAGATCTCTTTGCTCTATACAACATGTGCAAGTGCACGGTTAGTATTAGATAGAACATTGGAACATAGTTAAAAGAGTTGGTTATCGACTAGAGGGGGCGGGGGTGAATAGGCGATTTTTATGAAAGTCTTCAAAACATGGGAGTTTCTAAGACAAACAATAGAAATGACACTATTCGTACGCAGCGGAAGGTAGACTACACTAGGCAAGCCATAGTCAAGTATTCAATGAAGTGAAAGCATGAAGACCTTTAGCAGCTAGGTAGTAAGGATCAGGATGGAAGATAGTATGAAGCCAATCAGAACAAGTAGTCATGAAGTTAAGTCAAACAGATAATGCAAACACGCAATGACTTCACGATGACAAACTATAAGAAAAGAGAACTGAGAAATAGAACCAGTAGCTTGGAGAGGATAGAGATTTGTTTGACCAGTTCCAGTTGTTGTGACAACTGTACGTCTGGTTAGGGAGTCTGATATTCAACTCAGAAGACCGCGTCTTCACCTTATTCCCCTTGAGCTAAGGATACTTAGTCCCCGCCCAATCACTCGGGTAAGTCTTCAAGGTAGAATTCCAAACCTTCACAGACTTCGTTCACCGACAATCCACAATGATTCTTGGATGCTCAGAACGCGACGCCTAACCGGCTGGAGGATTCATAGTCCTCAAGTGTAACAAGTCTTCAGATCACGCGGACAGAAAGACTTCAGTGATGCCAAACACTCTTTGGGCTCTGGGTGGTTTGGGCTTTGTGCTCGCAAGGATTCTCTCTCAAATGCTTTGGAGGTGGGTTGCTCTCAAATGACAAAAGCCGTGCACTAACTCTGAGCAGCCACCAATTTATGGTGTAGGGGGTGGGCTATTTATGGCCACTAGGCAACCTGACCTGATTTGTCCGAAATGACCTTGGGTCACTAAGGAACTGACACGTGTCCCAACAGTCAGATTTCAAACACACGCGGTAGCTTGACTTGGGCTACAAGTAAAGCTGACTCATCCGACTATCGATAAGATTTGCTCTCATTGTCTTCGCTCGAAGACATAGGATTTGGTTGAGCATCACTTTAGTCACTCTTACTTTGTTCACTTGGACCCCACTTAACAGTGCGCTGGTTCCTATGACTCAACAAAGAAGAAAAGGAAACAACGAAACAACTAAGTCTTCGCGCTCCATAGTCTTCATGCGATGTCTTCTCATGTCATAGCCTTCAACATGAATAGCTTCACAGACCACCATTGTCTTCAATGTCTTCACACATTTTTAGGGGTCATCTCCGGTAGGTAAACTGAATCAATGAGGGACTACTACCTGTGTTATCCTGCAATTCTCACAAACACATTAGTCCCTCAACCAGGTTTGTCATCAATACTCCAAAAGCAACTAGGGGTGGCACTAGATGCGCTTACAATATCCCCCTTTTTGGCGATTGATGAAAAACTGGTTGAAGTTTTCAACGGGGATAAAAGTATGTGAAATTGTAAATGCTTAAGATATTGTCTTCATAGGTGGCAAAAAGGCTCCCCCTGAAGATGTGCATATAAATGTTTTGCATTGGAATGCAAATGCACATGGCAGGTTGTACTTGTGGAGATCCTCTTCACCTTACGAAGACAATACATCATGCATGAACAGATATAACAAGAATAATGACATGCATAATGAAAAATTGTCGTCTGCAGAATGACTTCATGTGGGATTTATCTCCACACATGCGGAATTTATCGTCGCATCACAGAATAACAGAAGAAGTAGCAGATGACCATCAAGTTTAAGTGTTACAACTCAAAGAACCAAATGTATGAAAAGCGAGAGTTGTAAACAGTTGGCAAAAGTATAGCAACCACCCATATGGACATTCTTGGTGGCAAGATTGCGAATGCGATTAATATCCACCAAGAGGCTTTGCATCTAATACTTTAGCGAGTAATGATGCTTATCGTGTTTATGATGCAAGGCCACGAGAAGCTCTCGGTCATTAAGCACACAAGATTTCTTTCAAGGCCTTGGAGCTATAGTGCTTTCAGTGGCTTCAGTACGAGCATGACGAGGGGCACGAGTATTTCCGACCAAAGGATAAACACGAGTGGCAGCATGAACTCCTTCAACATGCTGAGAGAAACTCTGACGATCGACATCGTGAAGATAAATTGCCTCCTTGGCAGGCTCCGGGTAAATGGCTTCGACGAACATATCAACCTCTGGCAAGAATATGAGATGGTTGCGCGCAGAGGGCTGATAGTCAATAGCAGAGTGAAGATTGATCAGACGCATTACCCATGGAGCATAGAATTTCAGACCAAATATATCTGAGCCAGATGCAGCAAATTGGCGAATGAAGAAATCCTAAGCATTGAAGCTGATGCCATTGAGAATATAGAAGACCAAAGTCTTCATTGAGCCTTCAAGCTTAGCTGAGGAAGAATGTCCTTTGATGGGCCATAGAGTTCGCATGATAATGTGATAGATGGTGCGGGGCAGATACTCTAGGTGTTCAACAAAGAATTCCTTGGGATATTCAGCATCCTGCGGCAGTGGCTTCATCATACTCAGCATTTGGCTCATATTGGGCTCAGGCTTCTGGATGATGCTTTCCAATGCATTGCGGTGAAGCTGACAACCAGGTTCATCTAGTTCACCTGGAGTGGATAGGCTAGTAAGCTTAGTGAGATCAAGAGCTTTGGCTTCATGGTGTACATTGCCTGTCATCCACTCAAGGACCCATGTCTTCGGATCCCTATTGTAGCCGCGAATGTGGAGAGTGGCTTAGAATTGCAACAGAAGTTTTTCATTCTAATTTTCTTTATCAGTCACAAACTGGAGAAGGCCTGCATCTCTGAAACAGTCTAGGGCTTATTCTAAGCAAGGCAGGCCAGCAATGGCTTCGCAGTCCGGACGCATATGAGGAAATATGCGCCCTTGATTGTATAGGACACGGGAGTAATAACTGCGCTGCTGATAACTCCAGAACCGATCAGATGATATTCTCGGTTTGGAATATGGGTTCTTGGCTCTATCAAAGAAAGTGTTGTGCACAATGAAGCCATTGACATTGAATGATCCTGGTGCAGATGCAGTACCTGGAAACCTTGGCAGCCTCGGGTTTGGCTTCTGAACCTGTGGCCTGTGCTCCACATGATAATGAACTGAGGTCCGGGAGCAGGCGGAGGAACCAGAATTGGTCATCTGACAGTGACAAGCTCGCCTTGATAAAATGCTTGCTCAATGGTGTGTGGCCTTGGTGGCGGTACAGGAGCAGTGGCATTGGTTAGGGCGTCAGGCTGCACATTTGGTGCAGGTGCATCATTTACTTCAAGCACAGTTTTTACTGCAGGCGCCACATTGGCTTCAGCCATGACAATGTCATTGGCTTCAGTAGTGTTATTGGTGGCCGCCTCAGTATTTTCAACCTCAACTTGAGTAGCTGGAGGGTCGGGCACAGACACGTTCTCCTCGAGAACATTTTCTTGGTTGGTAGGGGGTGTGGCAACACGTTCTTCTTCTTGACGGGGTTCTTGATTTTCATCGGCTGATGCAGCCGGTATGTCTTCATCAGCTTTGGCTTCAGACGCAGAGACATTCTCAATAGGAGTGGCTTCAGGAAACACTTGTTGTGCTGCCAAGTTGGGTTGCACTTCTCCTTCTAGAACGCTCGATGAAGCAACTTGTGGCCTTGGTCCTTTGCAAAGCCTACGAAATGCGGGCGATGCCTTTGGAGTGGGAGTTGTATGGACCACATAGTCGTCATCATCATCAAGCACCAGATTGGTGACTTGAGGTGGGGGAGTACTCGGTGATTCTTGACTTGGAGTTGCTGGTTGGGGGCGATCAACCCATGAGGCATCCTGAGAGATTGGCGTCAAAGGACGACCAGTACTGATGAGTTCGCTGTTCGTGAGAACATGCGATGATACCGTTTGGCGATCGATTTGAGGAAGGACTTCATCATCATCTACATTGTCTTGGGGACCAATGTCTTCAGCCGTGATGGGGTCAACAGCTGGAACTTCTTCAGCTTCAGGAGAGTCTGTGCAAGCAGGCTCGTGAAGTATCAATTGACGCTCTTGGTGTTCGGATGCAGGACGAGCAAAAGAGATGGGATCGACAACAAGGGGCTCTATGGGAGCAGCCCGATCTTTCTTCTTAGTCTTTCTCTTCTTGGTTGGTGGAGCATCGTCAGTGGTGTTCTTGAGTTTGCGCTTTCTGGCGTCGGCTTCAGCTGCCCTGGTTTTCTTCAGTTCTGAACCCACTGTGGGGACCTTAGGCCTGCAGCATGTCATACTGGCAGGGAAGATAATGCGAGATTCTTCCTGCCTTGATGCTTCCGCTTGGGCCACAACAGGCTTCTTCTTCTTGGTAGCCAGCTTGGGGTCTATGCCAGGACGCCCAAGTGCCTTGCGCTTCTCAGCTTCATTGTAAGCTTGAACACAGTTGGCAGCTAGATTTTTCATTCGCTCGCGTGAACCTTTGGCTTCTTCGCAATTCTTGCGAAATGCCTCCATGGGTTCATGCAACATCAGCTTGAAGTTTTGAACATCAGCCACACTGAGCTTGGCCACGTGCTTCTTGAACTGGTCTTTCTCATAGTCAACTTTGTTTTTCAGTTCAATAATTCTCTGAGCCAGACCTAGCTCAGGAGCAATGGCGCCTTGGAAGGCGACTCTGATGCCAATTGGGAGATGAAGATCATCAAAGCTGAGATTGGGGTTGTCAAACCACTCATCAATGTAAGTTATCCAGAATGTTAACATCGAAGAGGGGCAGATCATTGAAGATCTCCGCCTCTTGCTTGCTCTTAATTAGCTGCTCAAGGGTATCATCACCGCACTCATCATCTGTTGGCAGATCTATGGCTTCAGTTTCGTTCCTCAGAACGGTAGTAGGTGTCAGGGCTTGTTCAGAACTCTGGACATTTTTCTTCTGGGGCTTCTCTTTCTTCTTGGAGATGCTAGAGAGATCTTCAGAATTGATACTTGGAGCAGGAGGAGCAGTTGCCAATGGCCTCTCACGTGAAGCTTTTGATGCAGCAGTAGGTTTTGAAACCTTAGTTTTCTTCTGCTTCTGCGGCTTAGGAGGAGCTAGCGCATCATCAAAATCAGCATCATCAGCAGAGTGATCCACATTTGCACCTTGGACGGCAATGTGAGTGATGAGGCCTTCGAGGTTGTAGAAGGGGCCGACTCTATTTTCATTGGCTTCACAAGTGCCATCATCCCGAGGAGCAGATGGACCAGGGTTGAAGTCAAGTCCAAATGACTTCTTGTTCTTCACAGCAGAGTCTTTGGCAAACTTGAAGTTGCGCTTGAACAGATTGTCTCCACGACACCACATCAGAGAAGATGGGTCAGCATTCTCTGGCTGTGGTCCGCGAACCATGCACGAATAGAAGCCTTGATCAATGGCTTCAGACTTGGACCTAGGTGGAAGATTTTTGTATAGGATATCTCCCCAGGGTCGCTTGATGGCATTCTTCTCGGCATACTCAGCAGTGACAAATCTGTACTTGAACCATTCCTCTGCCCAATATCTTCGAATCCATTGGATTTGATTCTTGCGTTCGCCATAGGTTTCTTCTAGGTCTGTCTTGTACAGTTCCTGCAGATCTGGTGGCAAATCTTTGGATGTATTTCCACGGTGTTGTCTGCCACCCTTTCTAGTTGGCTTCTCAGTTGCCATGAAGCTTAAACTAATGGCTTCAAAACTAGCAATGGCTTTCGACGGCTGGTCAGACAAGAACTGGCTTCAGGAGAATTTATGTGACTCTGTAAGAATTTTGCAAATGAATGCAGACTATGAGAACCAAGGGATTCTCCCACGGACATGTACCCGTGACAACATTAGAGGTGCGAGGGAAGGGGAAGAGGTCATATGCATTCTCAGAAGATTTTGAAGATAAATCAATTTCAAGACATTGACCTCATAACGCGAAGACATTCACTTATTTGTTGTGAGTTGGTTCCAGATTTGTACGAATCCAAGAATAAGTACAAGTGAGGAATCTAACTTGTAAAGAAGCATAAGTGAACAGACTAGGCATAATACGAGATGCAAAAAGGCATAGATTCAACTTTGGAAGTATAGAAACCACTTTTGGTAAAGAAGAATGAATCTATCAGATCAAAAACACGGTAAAAAGTAAGTTTTAATGACCTCTCGAAGAACTGCTAGACAAAGCGAAGTTGGAGGCCGAGTAGTTCGATCTCCCATGCCCTAACTTGGTGACGGAAGACACCTACGGCGGTGGCGGAGAAGACGAGGTCCGCGGCCGTCGTGAGGACGGCGTCGGTGAGGTCGCGGCAGCTAAGCGTTTCGTCGCCAGCGTCGTCGAGAGCTAGAGGTGCCGCTAGGGTTTGTGAGAGGTGGCGAGGTGGATGAAAGATTTTGACCGCGATGTGATGGGTATTTATAAGGAAAGGGACGGCACAACGCAATTACGCAGGTGCCCCTCGCGGTTCACATCTGAAGGGCACGTGGCAAGCATGCAACACATTGGAAGTTATTCCATGTTCCCATGCACGCCTGGATTGTCGGGGTGGTCGTTCCAAATTCTCCGGCTTTCAGGCAATAAGGATATAGCATTAAAAATAGATATCAATGATTGTCAGATAGACTTCAGCTGACAAGGTCTCAGTGAAGACAATCGACAGTTTTCAATAGAATGCATATGATTTGGACAGATTGAGTTGAGGTAGAAGCATAGATAGGTTAGGGTCCGATCACATTCACTTAGATCAAAAGATTCAGCAAGAAATCATAGCTATAAGTGAATGCTGTAGAGGACAGAACACAAATATGTATATAACTAGTATAAGACCAAATCAACAGGATGAAGACAAATCAAATACGAATACTTTGCAATCATAACGCCAAGGGAAATACTTCAAACAAAAGTTTGCTGGTGGCGTTACCCACCGTATAGGAAGTATTAGACCCAGACACGGTGCACAATTATCGTGGCGCTCCGAAGTCAAATTCCACATTAATGTATTCACACTTAGAGTGTATGTCTTCATTGATTGAAGATATACATTACTTCGTGTGTTGCACATCTAAGTCATCAATATGCACAAGTGTTAGGATGTGTGTCCAGTCACAGGACATTTGAGGATTTCAAGATATTTAGC
Source organism: Aegilops speltoides (assembly GCA_021437245.1). NCBI lineage: Eukaryota > Viridiplantae > Streptophyta > Magnoliopsida > Poales > Poaceae > Aegilops > Aegilops speltoides. Next base: position 509,603,196 of record CM038143.1, read on the forward strand.
TCACACCGCAACTGGCAAAACCTTTTCTCATCCAAGGGCTTTATGAAGATATCAGCCAATTGCTCTTCAGTGTTGAAGTGAATGATATCAATATCTTCCTTCATGACATTATCTCTGAGAAAGTGATGACGAATTTCAATGTGCTTTGTCTTCGAGTGCTGAACTGGGTTGTTGGCAATCTTGATGGCGCTTTCATTGTCGCAGTAGAGTGGCACATTCTTCAGGTGGATACCATAGTCCTTGAGAGTTTGCTTCATCCAGAGAAGCTGAGCACAGCAAGATCCAGCAGCAATGTATTCGGATTCAGTAGTGAAGAGAGATACACAGTTCTGCTTCTTTGAAGACCAACAGACAAGAGATCGTCCCAGAAAGTGACATGTGTCTGATGTGGACTTGCGATCAACCTTGTCACTATCATAATCAGCATCTGAGAATCTAACTAGATCAAACTCTAAGCCCTTTGGATACCATAATCCTAGTGTTGGGGTGTAAGCCAAATATCGAAGAATTCACTTCACGGCTAAGTGATGCGATACCTTTGGTGCCGCTTGGAATCGGGACACATGCAAACACTAAGAATTATATCTGGCATAGATGCACATAAGTAAAGTAAAGAACCAATCATGGAGCGGTATACCTTTTGATCGAACTCTTTACCATTAGCGTCGGGACCCAGATGACTTTTGGTTGGCATTGGCGTCGTGTATCCTTTGCAGTCTTGCATTCCAAACTTCTTTAGGCAATCTTTGAGATATTTTTCTTGAGAGATGAAGATGCCATTGCGTTGCTGACGGATTTGGAGACCCAGGAAGAACTTCAGCTCGCCCATCATGGACACCTGATATTGCTCTTGCGTCATGTGACCAAACTCATCACTGTATTTCTTGTCAGTGCAGCCGAAGATAATGTCATCCACATAGATTTGGCACACAAATAGTTCACCATCATATGTCTTCGTGAAGAGTGTAGGATCTAGTGAACCAGGTTTGAAGCCTTTGCTCTTCAGGAAGTCTTTGAGTGTGTCATACAACGCACAAGGGGCTTGTTTGAGGCCATAGAATGCCTTGTTGATCTTGTATACCATATCAGGATGTTTTGGATCTTCAAAGCCAGGAGGTTGTGCAACATATACTTCTTCTTCAATATTTCCATTGAGAAAGGCACTCTTCACATCCATTTGATACAGAAGGATGTCGTGATTATTTGCATAGGCTAGTAGTATGCGAATGGCTTCAAGCCTAGCCACCGAAGCAAATGTTTCATCGAAGTCAATCCCTTCCACTTGAGTGTATCCTTGAACAATGAGACGAGCCTTGTTTCTGACAACTTGACCATGCTCATCTTGCTTGTTGCGATATATCCATTTGGTGCCAATGATATTTCGCTTACGAGGATCTGGACGCTTGATCAATTCCCACACATTGTTCAGCTCAAACCGTTGAAGCTCTTCTTGCATAGCTTGAATCCATTCAGGTTCCATGGAGGCTTCAGCAACTTTCTTGGGTTCAAAGATTGAGACAAATGCAAAATGCTCATAGAAGTTTGTTAGCTATGCTGCTCTTTGTGTTGCTCTTGGACGAGTGAGTGGACCAGGTGCATTGATGCTGTCTATTATCTTCTCAATCTGTACTTCATTTGCAACACAAGGATGAACATGACGAAGATTTTGCTCTTGCTGATCAATGTCATCGTTTGGAGGATTGTCTTCAGGATGAGCATTGTCTTCAGGATGATTAGGTGCAGAAATGATAAGTTCCTCTTCAGTCTGAGCCTCAGAAGGTATGATCTCTCCAATTCCCATCTTCTTGATTGATTCACTAGGAGGTACTTCATCTAGCACATTTGGCAGGTGCTCTCTTTGCGAGCCATTAGTCTCATCGAACCGCACATCCACGGTTTCAACCACTTTATAGTAAAAGAGGTTGAAGACTCTGTAGGAGTGCGAATCCTTTCCGTAACCAAGCATAAAACCTTCATGTGCTTTCGGTGCAAATTTTGAAGTGTGATGTGGATCCTTGATCCATCACCTAGCATCAAATACTCTGAAGTAGCTTACATTTGGCTTCTTACCAGTTAGGAGTTCATAGGATGTTTTCTTCAGAATCTTGTGAAGATAAACACGGTTGATGATGTGGCATGCAGTATGTACCGCCCTCGATGCGGCTATATCTCCCACGTGTCGAAGCACGACTTAGAGGCATAACCGCATTGAAAGCAACGTCGCAAGTGAGGTAATCTTCACACAACCTAAGTAATACATAAGAGAAAGAGATACATAGTTGGCTTACAATCGCCACTTCACACAAATACATGAATAAAGCATTACATCATCCAGATACAATCAAGGTCCGACTACGGAACCAAAATAAAAGAAGAACCCCAAATGCGACAAAGGTCCCCGATCGACCCCAACTGGGCTCCACTACTGATCAACTAGAACGAAACAACACAAAGGGCAAGATCTTCATCAAGCTCCTCCTTGAGCTTGGTCGCGTCACCTGCTCGGTAACATAGGCACCTGCAAACTGGTTTTGGAAGTATCTGGTGAGCCACGAGGACTCAGCAATCCCATTACCATGGGTATCAAGACTAGCAAAGCTTAAAGGGAAAGGAAGGGGCAAAGTGGTGAGGTTTCAGCAGCGACTAAGCAAGATATGGTGGCTAACATACGCAAATGAGAGTGAGAAGAGAAACAAGCGGAACGGTCATCAACTAGCAATGATCAAGAGGTGATCCTGAACTCCTACTTACGTCAAACATAACACAGAAACCGTGTTCGCTTCCCGGACTCCGCCGAGAAGAGACCATCACGGCTACACACGCGGTTGATGCGTTTTAATTCGGATCAAGTGTCATGTTATCTACAACCGGACATTAACAAATTCCCATCTGCCACATAACCGCGAGCACGGCTCTTTAAAGTTTATACCCTGCAGGGGTGTCCCAACTTAGCCCATGACAAGCTCTCGCGATCAACGAAGGAATAGACCTTCACCCAGGAAGACCCGATTAGTCTCGGAATCCCGGTACATCAAGACATTTCGACAATGGTAAAACAAGACTAGCAAAGCCGCCCGAATGTGCCGACAAATCCTGATAGGAGCTGCAGATATCTCGTTCTCAGGGCACACCGGATGAGCAAGACGTCGGGTTGGCATAGACGCTGGTTGCCCAGGGGGCGCCGGACATCGCTCGGTTTGGACCAGCACTTAGACAAGCACTGGCCGGGGGGCTAAAATAAAGATGACCCTCGAGAGAGCGACTCCCAAGGGAAAAGTAGGTGGTGGTGAGGCAAATGGTAAAAGTCAATGTTGGGCCTTCGCTGGACAAGTTTTATTCAAAGCGAACTGTCGGGGGTCCCATAAATCACCCGACGCGTTAGGAACATAAAATCCGGGAACATAACACCGGTATGACGGAAACTAGGGCGGCAAGAGTGGAACAAAACACCAGGCATAAGGCCGAGCCTTCCACCCTTTACCAAGTATATAGATGCATTAATAATATAAGAGATATTGTGATATCCCAACCAAAATCCTGTCCACCATGGAGAAATCTTCAACTTCACCTGCAACTAGCAACGCTATAAGAGGGCTGAGCAAAGCGGTAACATAGCCAATCAATGGTTTGCTAGGAATGGTGTCAAAGGTTAGAGGTTCATGGCAATATGGGATGGCTTGATAAACAGGTAATAGGTAGCGCAGCATAGCGATAGAACGAAGCAACTAGCATCGCAATGATAGTAGTGAGATCCAGGGTAGCGGTCATCTTGCCTGAAATCCCGCAAGGAAGAAGAACGAGTCCATGAGGAAGATGAAGCCACGAAGACGAACCAAGCGAAGACGAACGAATCCTCACGATCGCAACGAAACGGGAACTATCGAGAAGAAGCACACAACATAGGTAAACACACCACACATGAACAAGACATGATGCACACCAAGCATGATGCATGACCAAGCTACATGAAGCTACTCATGGCAAGAGATGATGCAAAACAAGAACAACACATCAAGGCAAGTTTAAATGAGGCCGGGAACAACATATAACAATTCCGGTAAGTCCTCATATGCATATTTCGAAATTGGTCCAGAACTGAATAAACCTTATGTTCAAGTTGTTAAACATCAAGTTAAGATGCACCAAGATGATCTACACGAAATTCTAGTCAAGTTACATATAAAGTGCATTAGATTCGGAGCTACGGCCTAGAAGATATGAGCAAAACAAGTTAAACATGGCATTGATGCAAAATGCACCCAAACATCAAGTAAACACACCAAAACAAGGATGCAACATGACAATATGAAGCTACATGCAAAATCAGGCAAGTTTCATATAGAGCACACTCAAAACGGAGCAACGGTGCAACACATGCACACTATGCAAGTCATAGCAACAATCTGTCCATAACAGCAACTAGGCATCTTACAAGCATCAAAACAACATGCTACAGCACCCCAACATAATAACAAAAGGCATGGGCATGAAGTACTGGTAAAGCATAACAAAACATGAACACTGAGCTATCTCCAAAAACAACTAGAACATGCTCAAAAAGACATGGAGATATTGCAAATAATGACAGTTTCAGACTTATCAGGAACTAACATCAAGTTGCAATGTTGAGAGCTATCAAACAACATGTTACAGGAACATATCATGGCAAACAAAGGCATGGCATGAATCTACTAATAGCATAGATCAAAAGTCCCTTACTGACCATAAGCCAAAAGGGCATAGAAAATATGATGGCACCCATGTAAACATGGCAAGTTATATTACAGATTCATACATGGCAGGAACAACAATAAGTAGGCATGTTCGTGAGCTTGAACCACTCACTACAGAGCAATACATGGCATGGCAAGGCAACCAACAGTAAGAAGGCATGTTTATGAAGCTAAGCATGGCAAGAACAAGTTCATAGGGTCCATGGATCACTAGGAAAACACATGGGAACAAGTGAACTTAATGTTAACAGGCTGACAAACAACATTTTCAAGCAACTTTAGAGCAAGATTACAACATGTTCCAGCAGGCTATAATTGCAACCAAGGAAATGAATGGATAGAGCATGACATGTAGATCAAAACATGTTTATAGGACATCTCCAGATTATGCATAGAATGATTAGTAGAAGCATGTTAACATAGCAACAAAATATAACAGAATCTGTCAGGAAAACAGCAACAACAACTACCCTACTTAGCAAGCTTGATACACTCAGCACGCAACTCACAAAAATACATGGTTGGCACCCCTGGAAAGATGGCATGGTATAGATCAACATTCATGTAGGGCTCAACCTCATAGGATGCACGCATCAATCATGGCAAAAATGATAAAACAGCAAGTTATAACAGTTTCAGCAGATTAACATCAACATGCACTCTTCCAACAGCATTTCGGGCATCAAGATGAGCTCAAATGAAAATGATGCAATGGAATGAAATGATCTACTCGTCGAGACGAACAATTTGACATATTATACGCACGAAACGGAGCTACGGATGCAGAGATGTGATGCAATGAATATGGCATGTTACTAACAAAATTTAGGGACTTAGGCAAAACGAGGTCAACCTTCGGGTTTGTGGCACGGACTTCGAGGCACGGCCGGGCTCGCCGGAGAACATGCCGGAGACGGCGGGGATGGCCGGAGGCGGACGGATCCGGGCCGGATCTCGCCGGATCCGGCCGGATCTGGGCGCGGGGAGGCGGAGGAGGCCGCTGGTGCCGGCGGACTCGCCGGAGGTCGCGGCGAGGCGAGGCGGACAGGCGGACTTCGAGGCAGGCAGGCCGACATGGCGGTGGCGCTGCCGGGCGGGCGGCGCTGGCCGAGTCGGGCGCAGCTCGGGAGGCTGCGGGCGGGGCCTCGGGCGGCGGCGGGCTGGCCGACGGCGGCGCTGGCGAGGCGGCGAAGGGCGGGAGAGGCGCCGGCGATGGAGGGCGGCGACGCCGGCGACGAAGCGGCGGTAGGCGCGCGGGCTGCGGGCGCGGCGGCGAAGCGGGCGACGAAGCATGAGGGCCGGGCGCTAAACTGCGGCGAGCGGCGGCGCGACGGGTGGCTGGGGCCACGTGGCGGACATCGATTCGCCGGCTGGCGGCGGACATGTCCGGCTCTGTCCGGACGTGTCCGGCGGCGCGGAGAGGAGCGGGGCTAGGGTTAGGGGGGAATTTCATCCGCGAATTTGGAAGGGGAAGACATATTTATAGGTAGAGGGAGCTAGGAGTGTCCAAATGAGGTGCGGTTTTCGGCCACGCGATCGTGATCGAACGGCCGAGAGCATGGAGGGGTGTTAGATGGGTTTGGGGCCAGTTTGGAAGGGGTGTTGGGCTGAAACAAAAGAGGCTTCTGCGGTTACCCGGTTAACCGTTGGAGTATCAAACGACCTCCAAATGGCACGAAACTTGACAGGCGGTCTACCGGTGCTATACCAAGGCCGCTTGGCAAACCTCGGGCCATTCCGAGAAAGTTTAATACCCGCACAAGAGAAGAGGCAAAAAGGGGACGCCGGAGGGCATAGGAGCGCCAGATTGCAAAACGGACAACGGGGAAAATGCTCGGATGCATGAGACGAACACGTATGCAAAATGAAATGCACATGATGACATGATAAAATGCATATGATGACATGGCAAAGTGCAACACGCAAGCAAATGATATGGCAACGACGGCGAATAACTGGCGGACACCTGGCGCATCGGATCCGGGGTGTTACAACACTCCACCACTACGAGAGGATCTCGTCCCGAGATCTAGGATGGAACCGGAGGGAAATGAAAGAGGAAGAGAAGTGGTAAAACAAAGTTGCTTCTTTGACGAATGAGTGAACCCACGAACCATGAGAGGTTGAGTAATTAAAAGAAATAGTACAACAGAGATGAACGAGATTGCAAGCAAACCGGTAGAAAAGATGAACAAGGAGTATCACGAGAATTTGAAGGTTGAAAGACATGGAAATAAGAGCTTCACGAACGAAAAGAATATGACCACATTGGTATAATGAGATAGCCAAGGAACAAGAATGGCAGAATTTGGACAGCACTCCGGTAGAAAAGAGAAGAAAACTTGATAAGATGAAAAGATATTGAAGAGATGATACAACACCACCTCAAAAGATAAGGTAGAAAGAATTGCACTTTGAAATGCAAGATGAAGAATACTTGAGCTCCTCAAAACAAAACATGTGTTGAGCACCATGTTTATTTTAGAGTATAGCTTGGCGGATCATAACTTCAAGAGAAAATTTGAAGAAGAATTGAACAATGAAAGAATCCTTGACGAACCACCATGTTGAGCCTCCATGAAGAACTCCGGTAATGAAAGGATGATAAAGAGAAAGATAAGTTGAAAACACAAGGTGAAGACTTGCGATAATTTAGATGGAGCTTTGTGACGAGATAAAGCGGACAAACTTGTTACTCCGGAAAAGAAAAGATGAAACACTAGAAACGAGAATTGCTTCATCATGTACAATCTCCGGAAGAAAAGAATTGAATCACCTCGAGGAAATAAGAATAAGATTTATTGTATGTTTATCCTTCATCAAATTTAATTGATGACAAGCAACGGATTTGGCATACTACTTATTCCCGTAGAAAGGATTAAGAGGGATATAGCGCAAAACTTGAGGAAGTCTTCAACGAACCACCGGTAGGATAGGAAAGAACGAATGAATTGATATGATAACAAAGGACAAGAATCTTGAACGAACCACCGTAAAAATTGAGAATGAACGTAGCAAAGGCACGATTCAACGGGAAGAATTGGAAAATGAATTAAGAAACTTGAGGGGATTTAGATACGTGAGAACAAAGAGATCATGAACTGGTTAGGGGTTATTTGAACGATGCACCGGAAGAATTCGAGAACGAGAGTTGAAAGCTAAGAATGAGTAATATTCAGAAATGATGGCCTTCAGATGATCGAGAAAGGAAGCAACCCTTGAAATGTGTCGGGTGGTTGAAAAGAATTCTCACAATCGAAAACAATTATGAGGATAGCATGAAGCTAGAACCATGAATATTCAAGAGAATGGAGCAAGATTAAAGAGAAACTCTTCTTCGGTCTTCACATGTTGAGAATGAAGATGAGAACCACCATGAATTGTTGAGATACTCCGGGAAAATTAAAAGAGGAAAGGTTGAGCCAAAGATGAAAATGTTTTGAGAGAGATCTTGGAGAAGCCAAGTGACTGAAGAAATCCATTCTTCGTCACACTTGAAAAGAATTGAGAATAACTCCGGGGAAATTAGAAGAGTAAGGTAAGATCCTGGGAAAAGACCTGTGGGTTAGGGCCCACTGAAAAGAAAACACCGTTGGAAATGATTTAAAAGAGATGTTGCACCGGTTGAATTAAATGGCTTGAATGAGATAACAACCTTGAAATATCTTGAAGGGATTGAGAATGGAAACGCAAGTTTTGTGAGATATCTTCAGCACTCCAGAACAAATGAATAGGAAGAAGTGAATGATTAAGAGGTGCATCGGTATGAGAAAGCATTAGAAACGAGGAAAGGAATATGATGAATATCGCAAGCTTGAATAGGATCCACCGGAGAAGAGACAACAATGAAGGATGATGAACTTGAAGCTGTTGAGCATCTTCATGGGAAATCATCGGATAAGAAAATCGAAAGAAAAGAATGAAAAGACTTCCCACAAATAAAAGGATACATGATTAAGAAATCTGAGTCCTTGAAGAAAAAGGGTGGGAGGGCGGGAAAAACAAAGGCAACTTGGAGACGCATGAAACAAACACCGTTGAGAAGAAAAGATAATTGGTCTTGCTGATGTAGAAGTGATCGGATCCACTTGAAGAGAAACACGCCGGTTGAAAAGGATTGACATGACAATCTCGATTGTCGAGAAGGATTGGTATTCACATCGGAGTATGAGAACACCATTTCGGAAAGGTATGGAATCAACACTTGACATTGAAGCAACTCGAATACCACAAATAAAACAAAAACAAAGGATTTGGCTTGCAGAATAAGCCGGAACAAATACATATGATAGAGATTTACCCAATCCCATATCATGCATCTGTCAAAAAGATATCCTAAGAGCTACTTGAATTCCCACCTATAAAACTCCCGAAACTTTCTGGTTATGCAATCTGGTGTTGGGGATACAGGGGAAGCAATATATCTTACCCAAACTAACAATACCTACATCCAAGCTGTATCCATCCGTCAACACATAACCAAGAAACCTTCGAAATCGTGTACCTCAACCTTGAAAAGCATCATTATACGAGTCATGGCAATACTCCGTACTCACCTCAAGATCTTGGGTTATCGGGTTATCTCACCAACAACTGCATAAAAGAGATTTTCGATGTCGGCGTACTAAACTCAGGTATTCCGAACTGCAACGATAAAATTATGACGACAACACCTCGAGCTCAACTCCGGGACACTTCCACTAAACCCCGACAGGAGGCACCAAGACAATGTTCTCATCATAAAACCATCGGAACGATTCCAAGATACCAGCGTGATCCTAAAAAAATTTAGTGAAATTTGAGAAGAGAAGAGTCAAAACTCTACGTCGGGAGACCTCACCAGAGCTGACGAAGGACCGAGGAGTAAAAAGAATTCTAACTCTCCGATATATATAATCCTAAATGACTCAAAACATTTTTCTAGACACAACTCGCCGCTAAAAGCGATCAAACAGTGGGGCTCCTAAGGTCGGGAAGGCTCGATTACCAACTTATAGCGCCTCGATGCGGCTATATCTCCCACGTGTCGAAGCACGACTTAGAGGCATAACCGCATTGAAAGCAATGTCGCAAGTGAGGTAATCTTCACACAACCCAAGTAAAACATAAGGAAAGAGATACATAGTTGGCTTACAATCGCCACTTCACACAAATACATGAATAAAGCATTACATCATCCAGATACAATCAAGGTCCGACTACGGAACCAAAATAAAAGAAGAACCCCAAATGCGATAAAGGTCCCCGATCGACCCCAACCGGGCTCCACTCTTGATCAACTAGAACGAAACAACACAAAGGGCAAGATCTTCATCGAGCTCCTCCTTGAGCTTGGTCGCGTCACCGCTTTCGGTAACATAGGCACCGCAAACTGGTTTTGAAGTATCTGGTGAGCCACGAGGACTCGGCAATCCCATTACCATGGGTATCAAGACTAGCAAAGCTTAAAGGGAAAGGAAGGGCAAAGTGGTGAGGTTGCAGCAGCGACTAAGCAAGATATGGTGGCTAACATACGCAAATGAGAGCGAGAAGAGAAACAAGCGGAACGGTCGTCAACTAGCAATGATCAAGAGGTGATCACGAACTCCTACTTACGCCAAACATAACACGAAACCGTGTTCACTTCCGGACTCCGAGAAGAGACCATCACGGCTACACACGCGGTTGATGCGTTTTAATTCGGATCAAGTGTCAAGTTATCTACAACCGGACATTAACAAATTCCCATCTGCCACATAACCGCGGGCACGGCTCTCGAAAGTTTATACCCTGCAGGGGTGTCCCAACTTAGCCCATGACAAGCTCTCGCGATCAACGATGGAATAGACCTTCACCCAGGAAGACCCGATTAGTCTCGAAATCCCGGTACATCAAGACATTTCGACAATGGTAAAACAAGACCAGCAAAGCCGCCCGAATGTGCCGACAAATCCTGATAGGAGCTGCACATATCTCGTTCTCAGGGCACACCGGATGAGCAAGACGTCGGGTTGGCATAGACGCTGGTTGCCCAGGGGGCGCCGGACATCGCTCAGTTTGGACCAGCACTTAGACAAGCACTGGCCCGGGGGGGGGCTAAAATAAAGATGACCCTCGAGAGAGCGACTCCCAAGGGAAAAGTAGGTGGTGGTGAGGCAAATGGTAAAAGTCAATGTTGGGCCTTGCTGGACAAGTTTTATTCAAAGCGAACTGTCAGGTGGGTCCCATAAATCACCCGACCGCGTTAGGAACGCAAAATCCGGGAACATAACACCCGTATGACGGAAACTAGGGCGGCAAGAGTGGAACAAAACACCAGGCATAAGGCCGAGCCTTCCACCCTTTACCAAGTATATAGATGCATTAATAATATAAGAGATATTGTGATATCCCAAGCAAAATCATGTCCACCATGGAGAAATCTTCAACTTCACCTGCAACTAGCAACGCTATAAGAGGGGCTGAGCAAAGCGGTAACATAGCCAATCAATGGTTTGCTAGGAATGGCATCAAAGGTTAGAGGTTCATGGCAATATGGGATGGCTTGATAAACAGGTAATAGGTAGCGCAGCATAGCGATAGAACGAAGCAACTACCATAGCAATGATAGTAGTGAGATCCAGGGTAGCGGTCATCTTGCCTGAAATCCCGCAAGGAAGAAGAACGAGTCCATGAAGAAGATGAAGCCACGAAGACGAACCAAGCGAAGACGAACGAATCCTCACGATCGCAACACTGATCAAATGCATATCTGTAAGAATGTCCTGGAGAGCTTGCTCGCAACACTGATGAACATGCCGGATAAGACCAAGGATGGGCCGAAGGCAAGAAAAGACTTGCAAGATTTGAAAATCAGGGAAGATCTGCACATGCCGCCCCGTAAAATGTCAGACGAGACAGAGACGGAGACAGAGGCACGGGAGAAGGAGGGCAAGAAATTAAAGAAAGAAGATTATTGCCCCCCCTCTAGCTTCACCTTAAGTCAGGCTGAGATCAATCAATTCTTTAAGTGCCTTACGGGAGTGAAAGTTAGTTCGATTCTTCGTGGCAAGATAAGAGATATCTAGACACGGACAAGAAAAGGTTCAGCGGGATGAAGTCTCATGACTGTCATGTGATGATGACGCAGATACTACCTGTTGCCCTTAGAGGGATAATGGACAAGCACGTCCGTGACACGCTTATTGGTCTCTGCAACTTTTTTGACGTCATCTCTCGAAAGTCGATCAGTGTGAAGCAGCTCCAAAGGCTACAGGAAGAGATCGTTGTGATACTGAATGAGCAGAGGATACGAAAACCTAACAAACTAGGGATTGGACGACTTGTGATCACAAAGATGGCACCTGGCAAGTTTGAGCCGTTAGAGTCGGAAGAACCTCGCAAGTGCTATGGGAACCAAGTAGGATGCATCCTACGGGAATGCGCGAGCATCAACGACGATGACTTAAGGAGTAAAGAACATTTGATGCAGTTTGCTCCTAACGAAGTTGCACAAGGGATTCAAGTTCCCGACCGGGATGATAACATAGAACAACCGTGGGATGATCCGAAGATGAAAAAGATTAACAATCACGCCATGGGCATGTTCAGCAATGATTTGGCCTCTCTGGAAAGGGAGGGTGAAACGAGCTATTGAGGCTGATGAACCCCGTCCAAGATTCTCGGAGGAAAATCCGACACTTACGGAAGAGGAGTTGAAAAGTTCAAGGACACTTGCGCTACCGAGGCAGCCAAGGCTAAGGCTGCGAAATTCAAAAGCCTTCAGCCGGAACATGGGAAGCATCACCCGGAAGCCGTGGCTACCTCGGTAAAAGGCCCATATGGGAAAAGGAGGACGTGGAACGTGAAGCCGCTGGTCTCCTGACCCCTTCGCGAAGTTCACCAACCCCTTGGAGCATGACTTCATCGGGCCCGCTACAAGTGGGACAAGGAGAAAAGGTTTTCTACACGGACAAGATCACGAGGAAATTGATTAGACTCATGGAGAAGCAACACCGCTTGCAGCCAAAGCCCTACTTCTCGATGAGGCCCAAGTGGGACACCCTCTCAACCGGCCTTGAATGAACTTAAGGGACTCCCGCTGGACCAGCGGCCGCAATATGGTGTGGTGTGCGGCGCTGGAGACGGCGCCACGTGGAAGGTGTTTTACAACGACGGCCCGAGGCCAAGAAGCGAAAAAGAAGTTTAGTCAGCGGACATCGACGCAAAGGTGAAGCTTGCGGTCGAGAAAAAGCAACCGAGGACGCGAAAAAGCAGCCGAGGACAAATATGAGTTGCTACACAAGAAAATCAATGCAGCAGAATCTGCAGAAATGATTTCGCTACTAACTTGGTTCCAGTTATCATCAATCGGGCGAAGGAAAATCCAGACAAGACAAGACATGATTTCCGATGCCCGGTTTCGTCGCGAGCAACTCCATGAACAACAACACCATCGCACCATCACTTGCTCAAGCAAACGGGCCTCCTCTCGCAGCCGCTCCCGCTCATAGCAGCCCCTCCTCAGTCTCAGGCGCGCTAGGTGGGCCTTCGTCTTTGGCTGAGCTCGACGCCGTCACGGTAATTACATGTCGCACCAACATATATATATAGATAATATTCCATTTTTGTTGCCTTTCGGTTGTTTTACACCACAGACATATGTGTTTGCGGTAAAGAAACCCCATGCACCATACTCTACTTGATCAAAGGCCAGAAGGTGGACGTGGGAAAGGGGATGATAATGGACCCCTCTCAACGCACATTCCACAACCACCCGATCCCCGCTGGGCACTTCAGGTTTAGCTTGACCAGTGTGAAATCAGGGCACGAGGATTTGCCTCCTCCAGTATAGCATGTGGGAGCGGACGACGAGACCCCGCCGCGGATTGGACGATGCAAGGGTTGGGTGCTGCTATGGCCGAAGAATCTTATTCGTCCGGAGCCGGCCGAGAGCACACCAATAACTACCACACATCAACAAGCATGTGCGGATACCACCACCCCACCTATGCAATTACCAGCTCCTGTAGTAGTGCTGGGTGAGAGCGGCGACGACATGATGAAGGGGTGCAATAGTATGGCTGATGTACCAGAGAATGAGAGAATGGATGATGAGATGGAGGTCGACCCTATGGATTACCTCAATACAAACGCGTATGGTGTGACATAGATATGATGAGTCAACCATATGACTGAATCGGGCTATCGACTTGCTAATGAGGATATGGATGATATGCCGGGCAGGGCCGTACCATGGAATGCAAAAGTCTCTCTTCATGAAGTCCTCACAGACACGCTCAAGATGCCGCCAACACAGGCTCAACTAGCCGGGCGCGAGGGTCGTCAAGATTTAGCCCGGGAACACTTGGGCAGGGGTTAAGGAAGGGTCTGGAAGGTGTGCCCAAGAAAAGGAGAGGAAGAGATCGGGAAGGTAATCGCCTCCAAACAAGCGAGCACACAAGAGCGACGATGCATTCGAAGAGCGTGTACCCGTGAAAGGTGCGGTCATGTTCCATCTCACGGGCGAGCCGATGCTATCGCCGAAACCGCTGGAGGCACTATCGGGGATCTCGAGAGACGCACAACCATGTCGCCGTCGAGAAAAGCCTACTAGCCTCAAAGAATCCAGGATATCCGACATACGCGGCTCGTGTGCACGAGGGGAAGTGCTACGTCGACACACGGCCCGCTGGAGGTGTTATTCTGCGGTTTGACCATATCTTTGAGATGTTTCTAACAAGGCGGCTTGATTTTACTATCGTCCGCCTTTTTGCGCTACATATGAGCTCCGTCGTGAAGAGTGAAGAAGTCTCGCAAATCTGTGTGGCGGATCCGCACTACATGCACGAGTCTTTCTTGAGTCTCGGCGACTTTGAGCGTGAAACTGCTAGGGAGTACCTCCAAAACTTCATGGTACAGAATAAGGACCGGAAATTGTCCTCGTGCCTTATCATCCAAAGTAAGTCAGTTCAGACAACCCTTTCGTACATTTCAATCATTCCTTCTCTCTCATATGGGGAATAATTTGAGGTGTCTTTTCCCTCGCAGCAACAGGCGCGCCGTTTTATCGTTCTTTACCCGCAAGTCTCCCACGTGTATTTTGACCCTTCGAGAGACTACGAGAAAAGGACTACACCCACATAATGAATATTCTAGATGATGCTCTCCAAGGCTTCAGCTATAGAGGTGGCCACGTGCATATCAGAAACAAAGGAACAAGAAGATGGGTTTCGCACATAAAACTAACTTCTCCGCATCCATGTCCCAAAACCAAGCAAGAAGGATGGATTCTACATCGTCCATCTCATGATTCAGTTCAACACGGATCACCAAAAGCTTCGATTAACAGCAGAAATGATGATCATATCCACAAGTGGCTAGAATCTCATGGAGAAGCGAATTATAAACTTAGAGATGACTTCTTTCGCATCCAAAGCGACATTGCGACGATCATCATGAAAGAAGTCGTCGATGAGAAGGGATGTTCCACCACGGCCCTATATCGCGGTGACGTCCGAACTCGCATAGGCATGCAACGCCTAGACCTCACGCCGTTCAAGCAGCTAGGGTTCGTCCTCGATGATATGGAAGGATGGAGCTTCTAGTGATTTATGATGCCGATGATGATGATATGTGTCGGTTGAACTTGTATACTTTTGTAGCGATGAAACTTTGTGATGTCCACGGTCCCGCCGAACTTGCGTAACGCTACTTTGTTAGTTGGCGACGATGACCTGCGTACCTCTAGTTAATTAATTTGCGTCATGTATATGTTGCATCTAGTTGCTAACCTTTCTTTTTGGTGTTGCTCTAGTATATTTTTTGCATATATATGATTGTACATCCTCTTCATGAACATGCATCTCTAACAGGTACCTAGTTTCTTGATGGCGAGATGGAAATGCTATGTCGTGTACAAAGGGAAGGTTCCGGGGGTGTACAACGAGTGGCATGAGTGTCAGGCGCAAGTGAATGGGTTCACGGGCGCCAGCCATAAAGGCTTCAAAAGACAAGAAGGAGAAGCTAGTTACTTGAGGTTCACGCTAAGCGCGAGAGGACTCAGAATCGCCACCTCATGTCTTGCATGGTTCCGCTCTCACTCATAGTGATAGCACTTCTTGCGTATGCCTTTGTTTAGATGGATGACGTTGTTGTAGTTGCAAGTATTCGAGACTTGCATGTATTGCTATTTTCGAGATGATAACAAGATATCACTTTGTGTTGGACGATGATTATGAAGAGACTATTTGTATGTACATGCTATGATTACATTTGTGGTCTCGAGCATTTGTATGTGTATCATGATGAAATTTCTATGTGCTAAAGATTCTTCTACAAAGCCGGTTCAAATACAAAACAAATATGCCAAAAAAACTACTTAAATTAGCGAGAGCGAGTGTACAAAAGTTAGCAGCAGGTCGCAATAGCAGTAGTCGTCCCACCTAAAGAGCGCTTAGCGCTAATAGCGATAGCGAAGCTTCCCATAACAATGCTGCTGCTAGACTTGTATAGCAGAGCTGGTGGGCATGCGCCATCGCTATGAGTTAGCTGTAGCATCAGATTAGTAGCGCTGGTACCAGGCCATCGATACATCTAAAACCCGCGCTGCTGCTAGCCTTTTCCCTAGTAGTGTAATGGGACAAAAGCTATCTTGTGGGGAACCAAGAACAAGAAAATCAGTGGGATATTTGGTTTTCCCACACAAGACTTCAACATCTCTAACAATTCCCATTGGAGATATAGTATCTCTATTGGCAAGTTTAATTGTAACATCAATTTCCTCTAACTCAGCAGGTGCAATCTCATGCATAATTTCTTTGTATAAGCCAATGGGTATAACACTAGCACAAGCACCCATATCACATAAGCCATGATAACAATGATCTCCTATTTTAACAGAAATAACAGGCACGCCTACCACAGGTCTATGTTTATCTCTATCACAAGGTTTAGCAATTCTAGCAGTTTCACCAATGAATTGAATAACATGCCCATCAATATTATCAGACAAGAGATCTTTAACAATAGCAATATTGGGTTCTACTTTGACTTGCTCAGGAGGTGTATAAGTCCTAGTATTGCTCTTACAAACAACAATTGAAGCTTTAGCATGATCCTTTATTCTAACAGGGAAAGGTGGTTTCGCAACATAAGAAGTGGGAACAATAGGATCATTGTAAGTGACAGTCTTTTCTTCAACTTTAATAGGTGCAGCTAATTTTACTTCTATGGGAGGATGATATTTAAACCACTTCTTCTTGGGTAGATCAACATAAGTAGCAAAAGATTCACAGAAAGAAGCTACTATCTCAGAGTCAAGTTCATATTTAGTGCTAAACTTACGGAAAATATCGGTATCCATAAAAGATTTAACACAATCAAACTTAGGTGTCATACCTGACTCCTTACCTTCGTCGAGGTCCCAATCTTCAGAGTTGCGTTTAATTCTATCCAATAAATTCCATCCAAGTTCAGTAGACTTCATCATAAAAGAGCCAGCACAAGAAGTATCGAGCATGGTGCGATTGTTATCAGAAAGCCGAGCATAAAAATTCTGGAGAATTGTCAATTTTGAGAGCTCATGATTGGGGCATGAATATAACATTGATTTAAGCCTCCCCCAAGATAGAGCGATGCTTTCTCCTTCGCGAGGCCAAAAATTATATATATAATTGTGATCACGATGAACAAGATGCATAGGGTAATATTTTTGATGAAATTCCAATTTCAATCTTTTATAGTTCCATGATCTCGTATCATCACATAGCCTATACCATGTCAATGCGTCTCCCTCCAAAGATAAAGGGGAAGTCTTCCTCTTAACACCCTCATCGGGTATACCTGCAAGCTTAAATAGTCCACAAATATCATCCACAAAGCGTAGATGTTCGTCAGGATGCTTTGTTCCATCTCCTGCAAAACTGTTAGCTAGCAGTTTTTCCATCATACCCGAAGGAATCTCAAAGAAGTTTCATTTTAATTTTCAATAGGTTCAGTAGGTTGAGTAGGTTGAGGAGCAACTCTTGGCTCAACTGGACGGGGTGGAGATACCCCAAACAAGCCCCTCGGACAATTACTTTCCATAGTAACAAGTGACAGAAAATTTCAGCACACTAAATAAATTTTTCCTTACCAAATTCCACCTACCAAAGTGCTTCACTCCCCGGCAACGGCACCAGAAAATAGTCTTGATGACCCAAAATTATAGGGGATCTATCGTAGTCCTTTCGATAAGTAAGAGTGTCGAACCCAACGAAGAGCATAAGGAAATGATAAGCCGTTTTCAGCAAGGTATTCTCTGCAAGTACTGAAATAAGTGGTAACAGATAGTTTTGTGATAAGATAAATGGTAACGAGCAACAAGTAACAAAAGTAAATAAGGTGCAGCAAGGTGGCCCAATCCTTTTTGTAGCAAAGGACAAGCCTGGACAAACTCTTATAATAGGAAAAGCGCTCCTGAGGACACATGGGAATATTGTCAAGCTAGTTTTCATCACGCTCATATGATTCGCGTTCGGTACTTTGATAATTTGATATGTGGGTGGACCGGTGCTTGGGTACTGCCCTTACTTGGACAAGCATCCCACTTATGATTAACCTCTATTGCAAGCATCCGCAACAACAACAAAAGTATTAAGGTAAACCTAACCATAGCATGAAACATATGGATCCAAATCAGCCCCTTACGAAGCAACACATAAACTAGGGTTTAAGCTTCTGTCACTCTAGCAACCCATCATCTACTTATTACTTCCCAATGCCTTCCTCTAGGCCCAAATAATGGTGAAGTGTTATGTAGTCGACGTTCACATAACACCACTAGAGGTTAGACAACATACATCTTATCAAAATATCGAACGAATACCAAATTCACATGACTACTAATAGCAAGACTTCTCCCTTGTCCTCAGTAACAAACATAAGTACTCACAAAGCATATTCATGTTCATAATCAGAGGGGTAATAATGTGCATAAAGGATCTGAACATATGATCTTCCACCAAATAAACCAACTAGCATCAACTACAAGGAGTAATCAACACTACTAGCAACCTACTAGCACCAATCCCGGACTTGGAGACAAGAATTGGATACAAGAGATTAACTAGGGTTTGGAGATGAGATGGTGCTGGTGAAGATGTTGATGGAGATTGCCCTCTCCAGATGATAGGAGAGTTGGTCATGACGATGGTGATGATTTCCCCCTCCCGGAGGGAAGTGTCCCCGGCAGAACAGTTCTACCGGAGCCCTAGATTGGTTCCGCCAAGGTTCCGCCTCGTGGCGGCGGAGTCTCGTCCCGAAAGGTTCTCTTCTATTTGAAAGACTTCATATGGGAGAAGATGGACGTCGGAGAGCCACCAGGGGGCCCACGAGGTAGGGGGCGCGCCCAGGGGGGCGCCCCCACCCTCGTGAGCAGGGTGTGGGCCCCCTGGCCTTCATCTTTGGCGACGATTTTTCTTTATTTATTTTAAGGTATCCCGTGGAGTTTCAGGACTTTTGGAGTTGCACAGAATAGTCCTTCAATATTTGCTCCTTTTCCAGCCTGAATTCCAAATGCAAGCATTCTCCTCTTCATGTAAACCTTGTAAAATAAGAGGGAATAGCCATAAGTATTGTGACATAACGTGAAATAACAGCCCATAATGCAATAAATATTGACATGAAAGCATGATGCAAAATGGACGTATCACTAGGTAGTAAGGATCAGGATGGAAGATAGTATGAAGCCAATCAGAACAAGTAGTCACGAAGTGAAGTAAAACAGATAATGCAAACAGGCAATGACTTCACGAAGACAAACTCTAAGAAAAGAGAAGTGAGAAATAGAACCCGTAGCTTGGGGAGGACAAGGATTTGTTCGACCAGTTCCAGTTGCTGTGACAACTGTACGTCTGGTTAGGGAGGCTGAGATTCAACTCAAAAGAACGCGTCTTCACCTTATTCCCCTTGAGCTAAGGACACTTAGTCCCCGCCCAATCACTCTGGTAAGTCTTCAAGGTAGACTTCCAAAACTTCACAGACTTCGTTCACCAGCAATCCACAATGACTCTTGGATGCTCAGAGCGCGACGCCTAACCGGCTGGAGGTTTCACAGTCCTCAAGTGTAACAAGTCTTCAGATCATGCGGACAGAAAGACTTCAGTGATGCCAAACACTCTTTGGGCTCTGGGTGGTTTGGGATTTGTCCTCGCAAGGATTCTCTCTCAAATGCTTCGGAGGTGGGTTGCTCTCAAATGACAAAAGTCGTGCACTAACTCTGAGCAGCCACCAATTTATGGTGTAGGGGGTGGGCTATTTATAGCCACTCGGCAACCCGACCTGATTTGTCCGAAATGACCCTGGGTCACTAAAGAACTGACACGTGTCCCAACGGTCACATTTCAAACACATGTGGCAGCTTGACTTGGGCTACAAGTAAAGCTGACTCATCCGACTCTGGATACGATTTGCTCTCATTGTCTTCGCTCGAAGACATAGGATTTGGTTGAGCATCACTTTAGTCACTCTGACTTTGTTCACTTGGACACCACATAACAGTGCGGTGGTTTCTATGACTCAACAAAGAAGAAAAGGAAACAACGAAACAACTAAGTCTTCGTGCTCCATAGTCTTCATGCAATGTCTTCTCATGTCATAGTCTTCAACGTGAATAGTTTCACAGACCACCATTGTCTTCAATGTCTTCACACATTCTTAGGGGTCATCTCCGGTAGGTAAACCGAATCAATGAGGGACTAGGTTTCGATGCTTACTCTATTAGTTCATAGCATGTGAAAATAAAAACACTTCTTTGATAAGTCTCTTATTATCAACGCGAAGTTTCTGGTGAAAACGCTCATTCGATGAAAATCTAAAAACTTTTTGTGTTGGCCATTAGGTCGACGAGGGACGACACATATAGGAGGTATGCAGGGACAGAGCCAGGATTTAGACATAGGGAGGGGGGCGAGATTTCACACTAAGTCTCACACGCGAAGGTTATGTTGTAAAAAAATTCTTATTTTCTAGTCTAATGGAGATGCCATGGTGCAAACTTATTTTCTTTATCTATTCATTGCATTGACATGGACAAAACTTGAAACAAAATTAACATCTGACAAAAAAATCACAACACAAGATAATCTTATGAACTAATAATTTGTAGTAATGCAGTGCAGGTGAATAATACATTACCTAATTTCATTATTTGTTGGAATTGGCGAGATGGACCTCACTTATTCAACTCAATCCCAAAATTAGAATCGGCAAAAGCATGCGATTTTGTTGAAGCTATAAACAAGAGTGGTACAAAGAGAACAATGAATAGTTTGGAAATGATAAACCAGGACTAATCTAGGTCTCAAAATAAACTACCCTTGTTTCATTGCCATTCATTCGTGCGTCGGCCTACTGGCAATATTCACGTGTATCAGGCGCTCGCCGGCGCCGGCGGTTGTCCCCTACCCTTCTCCACTTCTCTTGATTGAGATGCAGTCGACCGCACAAGTAAAAAATTGGAAATGTTATAATTGATTCTAAATCCGTATGATTATACTTCTATGATTTTAAAACAAACTAACTAATCTGATGTGAAAATCAACTACCTTTTCCCTTGTGTTGTTGATGTTCATCCGTGCTTCCGGTTTGCTGGGAACCGGCAACATGTGCACACATGTGCGTGGATCGACACCTGCATACCCGGCACCCCCTTCCCTTCTCCGCTTCTCGATGGTGGTCGGTGGAGAGATCCGATCACAGCAGCCAGCAGGTGTTAGTCTCAATCGCAGCGGCGGCTTGGAGAAATTAGCGATATGTGCATACCTTTCTTTTTGAGGTGAACTAGGGTCTTTATTAGAATTCAACAACGTTTGGAATACAAATAATGTCTGGAATGAACCCTAGCCACAAGTGGCGACCAACTGGCAGAGAAACAACTGCCTTAACTAAATCATGAGCTTCAAAATTACATACTCTATGCTCGAACTTAAAAGTAACCTCGATGAAGTCTCTCCTCCTATGCTCAATCTCGTTGATCACCGTCACATAAACTGTTGCAGCTCCTCTATTGATATTCATCACTACCTCTAGCCAAGTGATGTGCGTACGTAAGCAAGTCATGGCTGCGTGTTAACATGCCTATTTGCCTTCGAAGATGGCCTGCTAGGCAATTTTCCTTTATGAGTTTTTGGTTTCTAGCCTGCAATGGGCTGTACATGGGCTAATGCTTTCACGTTAATGAGAAAATGACTGACAAAGGATTAAGGGGGAGGGAGGGGGCGAAGCAAGCACCGGACAAGTGGGCAAGGAAAAAATTAGCGATTAGTTGATTGCTATCGAGGGATGAGACGATCGCCCCCCCCCCCTCCCCGCCCCCGCTTAGGTCCGTCCCTGGAGGTATGGTCGTAGGCAAAGTTTCCGGTGAAAACGCCCTCGGTGAAAATCTAAAACTTATAGTGTTGGCCATTAGATCAATGTGGAACGGCACGGATTGAAGGTGTGATCCAAACCAGCCACTTTGATGCAACTTCATAGACAGGGTTTGTCAAAGACTCATCTAGATGAGACTTTGTTATGTCACAACTTAGTGATATCGTTATTAAATTATGATCTTTGTTTAGAAAATTAAATTGTTGTCTGCAAAGCCCCTAATCTTTTTTCTCGTGCATTTTGGTTATGGTTTTGATGAAGCTTTTCCGAGCTGCCCCCATCCACACTGCAGGTCAACCAACTATTGGACCCTGCTCTTTTTAGTTTTTTAGCGGAACTTGTAAAAGGAATGATGGGTTGATCCGCCTATTATGCTAGGCCGGTTGTTTTTATTCTAAGGCCACCCTCCCCACAAGACCCAGAAAAGAAAAGAGAATACAACTGATGTAGTTTGTGTGCAACAGGAGAAACAACGAAAATGATAGCAAGAAAAACTAAGGGGAGCCTTACAATTTGGTCTGTGTTTTTTTTGGGTTAATTTTGAAAATAAAATGTTAGATAGAAAAATCATGGATTTTAAAAATGTATGCAGATTTTAAAACATGTCCATGAATTTGAAAAATGTTCATCAATTTTTAAAAACATTCATGAATATGAAAAATGCTCATCGGTTTAATATACATTTGCGGATTTGAAAAATATTCACGAATTTTCAAAAAAATCATGAGTTGAAAATTGTTCATAACTTTAAGAAAAATGATCATGCTTTAAAAATAATCTTGGCATTTAGAAAAAAATTATGGACATGCAACTGGCCGGAAAACCATCTCGCCCCCAGTTGCAGTCATGTTGGGGGTCATACACCAACTTACAACGCTTGCACTTGCAAGTCTAGTGGTCGACGTGCAAACTTGCTAACAACCATCCCCTACCAGTCAATTGAAGACGCATTGGGGGCCATGAAGTTGTAGTCGGGTTGCAACACTTGTAGCTATAACTTACAAGTCTAGTGGTGGAAATGCAACTAACTAAAAACTCCCCTATTAGTCCCCATTGTAGTCGTGTTGGGGTCATGCAGTTGCAGTCAGGTTACAACGCTTGCAGTTGCAGTTGCAAGTCTAGTGGTGCACATGCAACTGGCCGTCAACCCTAGTTGCAGTCACATTGGGGTTATGCAGTTACAGTCTGGTTGCAACACTTGTAGTTGCATGTCTAGTGATGGACATGTAACTCACAGGTAACACCCTAACAGTTCTGTTGCGGTCGCGCTGGGCATGCAATTGTAGTCGGTTTACAATACTTGCAGTTGCAAATCTAGTGGTGGACATGCAACTGATTGACAATCCTAGTTGTAGTCGCGTTGGGGGACATGCATTTGCGATCGAGTTGCAACATGTTGGAAATATGCCCTAGGGGCCATAATATATGTATTTATTTATTTTAATGTTTATAATTAAATTTTATGTTCTATGCTATAACTGTTGTATGGTTTTTGAATGTGTGATTCATAGGAAAACTCATAAGCACACGAAGAATATTAAACGGGGTGTTACATGATGGTTATGTTTCCTGATCATGGGCATAAATTAGGAGTAACAAAGATGCAAGCAACTTTGAGATTATGTTGTTAGAAGAATGATCATATTGAATCGACCCAACTTGTTTGTTATATTTTGAGATGTCATCGTCACAAGTCAAAAATTCATAACACAGAGAGTTAACTATGCTCAGTTCCTTAGACCATGAGAGTATTGAGTCACTTCGTACCGAACGATACACTTTGGGTTTGCTCCAACGTCATCAGTAACACGGTGATCAAAACGACAACTTATAGATTTGTCGAAAAGTGTAACTAGGTGCAACCAAGACTGGGATTTGCTCCTCTGATGATGAAGAGATATTCTTCAGGACCTCTCCGTGTGACAGCATCTACCATCTTCTTGCCGGACACATGTGACTTAGTCGTAGGGATGCCGAACCATGATAATGGAAAAAAGGGCCAAACTGATAATAAGGAGACCGATAGAGTGAGCATGAGAATGACTCAAGAGAATACCAACATATCTCACCTCAGGTTTTGTAAAATGTTGCGAAGCAAAGGGAACATCATATTATGACCAAATGTTTACTTGAATATGATTCATGCGAGTATGGGGGTCAACATGGATATCTATGGTTCTGTTGTTGATCATTGAACAAAAGGAAGTTTTGCTCATGTCTCTATTTCAGCGAACCTGCGGGGTCACACACTTAAGATGAATTTGATCTCTTGAGTAGTAACCGAGTTCGAAGTAATGGAGAATGTCACTGTAAAAGTCCACAAATTTGAAAAAAAAATCTCCATCGAATTTCAAAAAAGTTTACAAAGAAAAAAAGTTCATCAAATTTGGGAAAAAAAATTCATTGGTTTAAAAAATTATAAATTTTGAAAAAGTTTAGTGAATTTGAAAAAAGTACATTGATTTTAAAGAAAAGTTCATAAAACTGAAAAGAGGTTCATAAATTTAATTTTTTAATCAATTTTGAAAAAAGTTTATTTGTTTTGAAAAAAAGTTCATGAATCTTTAAAAAGAAAAGAAATATCAAAAATAGAAAAACACAGCGAAAATAAAAACCGAAAAATAGAAAACCAAACAGGTTCCCATTGGTTATTTGAACAAGTATAAAAGAAGATAACTTTTTTTAGACAACCTCACGAAGCTTTATTAAGTCGTCACGATGTTTACAGGGACGGATGATAAATTCCCGGGATGCCCTAACCACACATGGCGGCCACCACCGAGAGAAAAAGCATGCTTCGCTAAGTTGTGAGCTTCATGATTGGAGCTCCTAAATTCATGACTAAAACTGCAAAAATCAAAAAGCGCAGAGTGGTCTATTATTTCATGTACGATTGCACCGTAGCTAGCCGAGTTATCCAGCTGTAAATCTCGCACCACCACTTTGCAGTCTGATGCAACTTCTATCCTCCTCTCGTACAGATCATCCGCCAATTCTAGGGCTTCTCTGATAGCCAGCGCTTCCCAAGTAGTCGGATCAATGATGTGATTAAAACAAAGGGTCGAAGCCCCCAAGAATAGGCCGTTGTCATCTCTGCATATTGCACCCACAGTCCCAAATCCAGCGCTAGACACCGCAGCATCTACATTTAGTTTCGCATTGCCCGTACTAGGTGGCACCCAAGACGAGGAGCGTACCACCGCCGGCGCCTGGTTCCTTGGTGATCTGTTATTGACATCTTGCAGCTCAGCCAGATATTTGGTAATGAAGGTACTAACTGAGTTTGGTGCTTTGAAGATATTTTCGTGGACAGACTTCCGTCGGGCTCCCCAGATTGCCCATAAAGTAACGACCAGGTGATCAAACAGCTCCCTTGGGAGGATTTCATTCATAGCAAACAGCCACTCCTTCAGATTATCTTCCCCATGATCAATCATATGTGATACTAACTCCTCAGGCGCCAGAGCCCATACACTTGCTACCATCGGACAAGAGATAAGCGCATGTTTCTATGTATCGACTGCACCACAGATTGGGAAGTGTCTTCCGTAGCCATATGCTGGTGCTTCAACAGAGTGCCTGTGGGCATCGACTGTCGGGCAAGACACCATACAAACACTTTCAGCTTTGAGGGAACCTGCAGGTGCCATATCAGAGACCATTTGCTGTTTTCGTTGGGATCATACGAGGTACTCCCTTCCACATCGATCAGGGCATCATGGGCGTGTTTTAATCTCAGTATCATCGTGTACGCTGAGCGTACACTTAATCCTCTGCGGGGCTCTTCATGCCATGCCCAGAAATCATCGACCTGGCGTGTGCATAGCGGGATCCGCAGAATTGCCTCCGCATCTCCCTGAGTGAAAACAGACCGGACCAAAGTATCATTCCAGCTCGCCATTGTATTATCAATAAGCTCTGCAACTCTAACTAGAGCGTCTGGTTCAAGCGATGGGGCAGGACACATGAAGTTGTCCCGAGGAATCCAGTTATCACGCCAAATGTTGGTCGTTTCTCCATCCCCTATTCTGCGAACAAGACCGTGTGCCAAAACATCTTCGCCATCCAGAACTGCCCGCCAAATTTGGGAGGGGTGCGAGCCAAGTTCCGCTTGAAGCAAGGAGCAGTCTGGGAAGTAGACCGCCTTAAGAATTCTGGCGCTGAAAGAAGTGTCATCAGTGAACGTTCGCCAGGCTTGTCTCGCCAGGAGTGCAAGGTTGAAGATCTCCATGTCATGAAACCCCAGACCTCCCAAATGTTTTGGCATAGTTATAGTGTCCCATGCAACCCAGCAAGGCTTTCTCTTCCCCTGTTTCGAACCCCACCAAAACTGTTGGATGATGGAGTTAATATTCTCACAAAGACCTCGTGGCAGTCCGAAACATGCCATGGAATAGACTGGAACCGCTTGTGCTACTGACTTGATTAGAACGTCTTCACCAGAAGATGAAAGCAACTTGGCCATCCATCCCTTAATCTTTTCCCAAACACGGTCTCTGAGGTATTTGAAACACTGGTGGAAAAACAGGCTTCCGTCCAGCCCCATAAGTCGCGAAGCTGTAGGAACCGCGACTAATGGGACCTTTAGTCGCGGTTCTGGAGGTGAACCGCGACCAAAGGCTGGGCCCCAGGCGCCGGTGGCCAGGTGGTGCACGTGAGGGCTTTAGTCGCGGTTGGCCAGACAACCGCGACTAAAGGTTTTCGGCACTTTTAGTCACGGTTTGCCGTGCCAACCGCAACTAAAGCCCTCCCTATATATACCCATCCAGCAGCCAACACTTAGCCATTTGGAGCCATTCTCTTCACAAGTGGGTGTAGGTTTGCTTTTGGTTCCTCTTATGCACATAAGGTGTTTGATGAAATGCCCCAAGAGCATGAAACAAACATGACATGAAGTATTGGAGCCACACTCTTCGATCGCGGTTAGCAACTTGATGAACCTTTGATGTGTCAATATGCATGTGTGTAGTTCATTGTTTAATTTATATTGTTTGTAGCTAGTTAGTTTAACAAATGCATGATGGTTAATTATATATTTTATATTATAATAATGCAGATGAATCGGCAATGGATGTACGGTAACCGACTCTCCGCGAGTTCACTACGGGTTTGAAAGATTTCCTCGTAGTGGCTAATGCGAACAAGCGGGGGTTTTGTTATCTGTCCATGTGTTATCTGTAAGAATGAGAAGGGTTACTCTTCCTCAAGAGTTGTTCACATGCATCCGCTTGAAGGGTTTCATGCCAAGCTATAATTGTTGGACCAAGCATGGAGAAAGAGGGTTATAATGGAAGAAGATGAAGAAGGGATGATTTCATCGATGAAAGCTATCTTGCTCATTTCGTGATACTTTCATGGAGGATGTGAAGGTGAAGGGAAGGTGAAGAAGAGGCACGTGATGATCCCGCTGATGATCTTGGTCGGACCATTGCCGATGCACGGAGACGCCGCTAAACCGAAAAGGAGAGGAGAATTTGGATCGCATGTTAGAGGATCACGAAAGGCGCTGTACCCGGATGCGATGATGGTCTCAAAAAGCTGGGCTGCAATCGGATTTGCTGAAATGGAAGGCAGAGGCAGGTGTAGCTGACTCGGCATTTGAAAACTTGCTGAAAATGTTGAAGAATATGTTTCCAAAGGATAACGAGTTGCCCGCCAAGACGTCTGAAGCAAAGAAGGTTGTCCGCCCTCTAGGTTTAGAGGTTTCAAGATACATGCATGCATCAACGATCGCATCCTCTACCGCGATGAATACGAGAATTTGAATGAATGCCGGTATGCCTTGCATTGCGTTATAAGATCGAGGCGATGACCCGGTGACGATGTTGAGGGCCGAAACCCGGAAGAGGGTTCCGCCAAGGTGATGTGGTATGCTCCTATAATACCACGGTTGAAACGTCTGTTCGGGAACAAAGAGCATGCCAAGTTGTTGCGATGGCACAAAGAGGACCGTAAGTCGGACGGGAGTTGAGACACACCGCAGATGGAACGCAATGGAGAAAGATCGAGATGGTTCAAAGATTTTGCGGTGACGCAAGGAACATAAGATTTGCTCTAAGCACGGATGGCATGAATCCTTTTGGCGAGCGAGCTCCAGCCATAGCACTGCCCGTGACTCTATGCATCTACAACCTTCCTCCTTGGTTGTGCATGAAGCGGAAGTTCATTATGATGCCGTGCTCATCCAAGGTCCGAAGCAACCCGCAACGACATCGATGTGTACCTAAGGCCATTAGTTGATGAACTTTTACAGCTGTGGGGTGGTGTCCGTGTGGGATGAGCACAAACAAGAGGAATTTGACCACGGCGTTGCTTTTCGTAACCATCAACGATTGGCCTGCTCTTAGTAACCTTCGGGACTGTCAAATAAGGGATACAATGCATGCACGCACCGCTACATGAGACCGAAAGTGTACATTTGCCAAATTGTAAGAAGAACGTGTACCTTGGGCATCGCCGATTTCTTCCAAAATTCATCCAAGAAGAAAGAAAGGCAAGCATTACAACGGCAAGGCAGATCACCGCCGAAGCTCGTGGAACGACCGGTGCCGAGGTATTTGATATGGTCAAGGATTTGAAAGTCATCTTTGGAAAGGGTCCCGCGACAATCAGTTCGAAGGGAGCCGACGGGCACGCAGCCATGTGGAAGAAGAAATCTATATTCGGGAGCTAGAATATTGGAAAGTCCTAGATGTCCGCTCTGCAATCGACGTGATGCACGTTACGAAGAATATTTGCGTGAACCTCCTAAGCTTCTTGGGCGTATGGGAAGACAAATGATACAAAGGAAGCACGGCAGACCAGCAACGCTTGAAAGACCACGATGACCGCATCCGGAATGGTTTCAAGGTCGTGCCAGCTACGCCTCGACCAAAGAAGAGAAGGTCATCTTTTTGAATGCCCGAGCAGTATGAAGGTCCCGTCTGGATTCTCGCCCAATATAAAGGGAATAATAAACATGGCGGAGAAAAGTTCCAAAACCTGAAGTCTCACGACGCCACGTGATTATGACGCAATTGCTTCCGATTGCTTTGAGGGGCTCTGCCGAAAATGTTCGAGTAGCCATTGTGAAGCTATGTGCATTCCTCAATGCAATCTCTCGAAGGTAATCAATCCGAAGTTCTACCATGGTTACTGAACGATGTGATCCAATGTCTTGTCGGTTTCGAGTTGGTGTTCCCGCCATCCTTCTTCAATATTATGACGCACCTCCTGGTTCACCTAGTCGAAGAGATTTTCGTTCTCGGTCTGTATTTCTACACAATATGTTCCCTTCGAGAGGTTCATGGGAGTATTAAAGAAATATGTTCAGAACCGTGCTAGGCGAGAAGGAAGCATCGCCAAGGGCTATGGAAATGAGGAGGTAATTGAGTTTTGTGTTGACTTTGTTCCCGACCTTAAGCCGATTGGTCTTCCTCGATCGCTGCACGAGGGGAGACTAAGTGGAAAAGGCACGATCGGAAGGAAATCAACGATATGTATGGACGGCCATTCTCTCGATCAAGCACACCACATCAGATCTTGACCAATTCCAGCTTGGTGGCTCCGCACTTTGAGAAACACAAGAATATTTTACGCTCGACAACCCGGGGAAGCCTGAATCCTGGATTAGGAAGGCCCACATGGAGACTTTCGGCAGTTGGTTGAGAAAACATTTAATGAATGACAATGATGTTGTAGATCAGCTGTACATGTTGGCCAAGACACCATCTTCGACTATAACGACTTTCCAAGGGTACGAGATAAATGGGAATACATTTTACACGATCGCCCAAGATAAAAAGAGCACCAACCAAAACAGTGGTGTCCGCTTTGATGCAGCAACCGAGAATGGGCAAGAGGTCACATATTATGGTTACATAGAGGAGATATGGGAACTTGACTATGGACCCTCCTTTAAGGTCCCTTTGTTCCGTGCAAATGGTTCAAGCTAACAGGAGGTGGGGTAAAGGTGGACCAGCAATACGGAATGACAATGGTGGATTTCAACAATCTTGGTTACCTTGACGAACCATTCGTCCTAGCGAAAGATGTCGCTCAGGTTTTCTATGTGAAGGACATGAGTAGCAAACCGAGGAAACGGAAAGATAAGAAAACGATCAAGACATCATGCGATGATTCAAAGCGCCACATTGTTCTTTCAGGAAAAGAAACATCGTGGGAGTGGAGGACAAGACAGACATGTCGGAAGATTATAATATGTTTGCTGAAATTCCGCCTTCAAAGTGAACACCAACCCAAGCATTAAGTTAAATGATGAGGATGCTCCATGGATACGGCACAATCGTAAGCAAGCAGGGACACAAGGGAAGAAATGATGTGTAATAATTTATTGTACCAAACTTTGTTGAATGGATCATGTGAATTATATTACCCGTGATGTGTTTGGTGTCCATTTTCGAATGATTCGAGATACCACTGATGATACATGAAATTTGGAGTGATTTAGTCATACTCCTGCCTAGGCGTATAATATGCATGTATGTAGTACCGTAGAATATGTGAAACTCCTTCAAAATTAAAATAAAGCACAAAAGAAATAAAACAATACAAATTAAATAGAAAACAATACAAAAGAAGTTTATCAAGGGGCGAAAAGACTTGGAGATGTCAAGCGCCATTTCATTCTATGGCAAAAGAAGTTTATCAAGTTTCCAGGCGAGGCGCCAAGGACAACAAGTCCACCCCCCTACGGTGGTGGTGGTGGCGGTGGCGGTGGTGGTGGTGGTGGTGGTGGTGGCGGTTCACCTACACCTCCGTCACATCAGCCGACGCCGCCCCCCAGTCCACAACGTCCGGCGGGTGATCATCCGCCGCCCCGATCCTCGTCCGGCGGGTGATCGACGCCGCCCCAATCCACCCACGGCAAAGAAGCGTAGCAGTCTGGATTATTAACCCGGACCCTTATGTACCTAAGACCACAAAGGTACCGGAGCCATCATCAAGCCTCTCCCCACAAGGCCTTGGGAACGTAGTGCCGAGGAAGTCGACGCGCTGCTGCTGATTTGGAGAAATGGAAGGCGGACTGCAAGAAGAAAAGAGAGCCCGAGCCCAAGCCAAGATTTTCGATGAGCAAAAGAAGTGGGCTAAGTCATTTTGAGCACACCGTCCCAAGCCGCGAAGAATCGCCTAACGACTATGCACGTGAACTTGCAGCAGGCACTCATGTTCAAGGAGAACAAAGAGCGGAGAAGGCCGAAAGTAAAAAAGCGGAAACAAGTTGCCCAGCTCGGGAACAAAGTAAACAATCGATTGCCCGCTTATAGTGGAAGCCTTCGTCCGGATGCCCCGAGATCATACAAGCTGCGCAACACATGGATTGGTGTAACGAGTGCCGAGAACAAGCGCCAACTTAGGTATTACTCTTCGTGAACTATTAGGCCTTGATGAGGCGCCAGTGAAGGAGGTAGTAATTACATATGTCAAGAATGGGCCTCTCGTCGAGCCTGCGCAGGAAAAGGATCTACCTGACCAAATGAAAGGTCTGCTGAATTGGTACAAGGGTTACATAAAAAATAAAAACGCCAAAGAATATATTTATGCGGAAGTTAGACATGAGCATCACTTCAAACATTACTATGTACAAATTGCACTGAGTGAATTGTTCCACTTTTCAATCTGCTTGAGCTCGACAAATCTATCATCGGTTGCTACGCTCGTAAGTGATTTATTAATTTCTACCCCATCTCGCTCATATTGCCTGCACTATATATATGTCCTAACTATATTGTTGTGTCCGCTATTATACATGCAGAATGAAGATTAAGGAATGCAGAGTAAGGAACATCCATGATGTTGGGTTCATTGACCCACACATCGTTAATGGACATGTGTTGGAGCATCACCCCGCCGACGTGGAGGCAGACACTGTGGCAGTTTCTTACAAAGCAGGAACTCAAAAGTGATATTCTATTTCCTTACCATTTTGGGTGAGTGTTTCGTCTTGAGCACATTCTCTTTGTTTACTCCATGCATGGTATGTGGCCGGCTAATCGATGAGTTATGCATGACGATTGTGCATGTATCGTGTCCGCAGTTCCACCGGATTCGCTAGTAATTAAAGTTAACACCTCGTAATGTCTCGCCCACGACTCTCGAATATGGATCTAAAGCTTTGGGGCGACATGAGAAGAATGCTGCGAAGTAATTATTTTCATTCATTTGCGCCTATATCGATCGGCCTATTTCGCTCATTTCCTAATATCAAGTAACTAATAACTCTCTTGTTCATTTAATTTTCTTTGCCTCGTAGGGTTTGGAGACGGTTCGTAGATACAAAGGTCGGTGAATTAAAAAAAGAGGTAGAATTCAAAAGGTTAAAGCCTAAGAATGCTGGGGATATTCAGCCACCGGAGACCAATCTATGTGGATACTATGTTCGTGAGATGATCCGAGATACACCTCCGAGCGGGTTCCGAGTGATACCAATGCTCGGAGGAATAACCTCCGTGGATGCTTAGTCCGTAAGCTCGCTTCCGACCACTTCAAGAGGAACTAGCTGGATGGTTCAGCAGGGAAGTCCTCCATCCTAAAGGAGAACACTACTACGAGGACGTAGAACTTTATATGGATTAAATCATGTATGGAAACTTGTTCAAAATTGTATATGGTCATCCGATGATATTGAATATATATTGTATATTCCTCTTGAATTCTTTTTGGTTCTAATTTCAAATTTATTTGAAATTGTACATTCATATGCATGTATGTAGTACCGTAGAATATATGAAACTCCTTCAAAATTAAAATAAAGCACAAAAGAAATAAAACAATACAAATTAAACAGAAAACAGGTTTAGGGGGGCTAAAACCCTAAAGCTGGGCGGCCTTTAGTCGCGGTTGGCGAAGAACCGCGACTAAAGGTCCTCCGCCTGACGGCCGCCTGGCGCCACGTGGACGGGCCGTTAGTCGCGGTTCTTAAGCAGCCACGACTGAAGGTGGGGGCTTTAGTCGCGCTTATTTGGTCGCGGTTGCGCAGCCGCGACTAATGGCAGTTGCAAACCGCGACCAAAGGCCTTTTTTCCACCAGTGAAAGTACCATTCTTCGAATGACCCACGTCAGTGGGCATGCCTAGATAACGCTCACTCAAAGATTCATTTTGGACATGCAGAGTGTGTTTTATATTTTCTCTCAACTGTGTTGGGCACCCCTTGCTGGAAAAAATTGATGACTTCTCATTATTGAAACTCTGGCCCGAAGCACGACAATATGTATCAAGTAGGTTTGACACGACATTCGATCCCTCCACACTCGCCTTAAAAAGCAGCAGGCTATCATCTGCAAACAGAAGGTGGTTTACGCTTGGAGCCGTAGGAGCCACCTTGATACCTGATATTGATGATTCAGAACTTGATTTAAGGAGGCACGAAAGGCCCTCTGCTGCAATCAAGAATAAGTAGGGGGAAATAGGGTCTCCCTGCCGGATACCTCTTGTTGGTTTGAACGATTCAAGCTTTTCACCATTGAAACACACAGAGAAAGAGACTGAAGAGACCATACCCATCACAACATTTATCCAATGATGATCAAATCCGAGTTTGGTCATGATTCCTCTCAGATAATCCCACTCCACTCTGTCATAAGCCTTCATCATATCCAGTTTCAAAGCACAAAAGTTGTTTGTTTTTGCCCTAGACCGCTTCATAAAAGAAGACAACTGACACAACTGGAAAGTTGTCCGGTTGGTTACCCACGTTGGTACACATGGAAAAAAAGTAAGATGGGCTGGCCCAAGAGGTATCGAATAAACGTGCGTTTAAAACACCGCTTAGGAAATGCCCATTTTTTCCGACTACTTTCTTTATGGGGTTTTCAACATTTTGCACTAGGTTTCGTATGGCTTTCTTCTTTGTTTCTCTTATTTTTCTTCAGTTTTCTTTTTCTCTTTTTATTTCTTTTTGCTTTTCTTTTTCCAACACATGACTAACTTTGCATATACATTCTACATTTTTTGTATATATCAGGAACTTTTTATACATGTTTAACACTTTGTAAATACATGTTTAAGATTTTGTTTAAATATATATTTTAACGACTATTTCTTTCATACACATTGCACATTATCGTATACATCAAAACTTCACACGCTTAAGATTTTTCAAATATAAGATTAACAGTATTTTCAAATACATGTTTGTGAACATTTTTTCTGAATATGTGTAAGATTTTTTTACAAATACACGTTAAATAAATGTTAGGAAACAATGTTTTAACTACACCAACATTATTTACATTGTACGAGAACTTTTTACATAACTTCACAAACATTTCTTGAAACACGTGAACATTTGTTAAAATATAAAGTATATATTTTTAAAGGTATGAAACATTTTTTAAATTAAGGAAAATGAACAATCATACATTATGTAATAATCTTAAGAGAATACATTATAAACAGTTTTTGAAACATGTGAATATTTTTAAAAGATCACTTACATTTTTAATGCTATCAACATTGTGTTTCAATTGCACGAACATTTGTTTACATTTTATAAACATTTCTTGATTGCACTACAAGTTTTGTTAAAATTTTCCAATTTTTTTATGGTTTAGAAATATAAATTAACTAATAGAACAAAAAAAACATTCATTGGGGAGCCAAAGCTTGTTCATGCAATTATTAAAAATATTTATTCATTAAAAAATCCTGTAATTTTAAAAATGATTATGTATTATTTAATAAATATTCAATGTTTTAAAAAAATCATGTTAATAAAAGGCGTCCACACTTCTAAATTTTTTGTGTTTATGAAAAGAAACGTCAGAGAACCAAAGCAGACATAGGAAACCAAAAGAATTTAAAATGCTAGAAAATGGAAGGAGGAGAGCCCTCGTTAATGAACAGTTTTATTTATTTATTTTCGAGGTGAGTAACCAATCACTGAAAAAGGGACAACCCAACTCTATCGTCTCTGTTGTGAAAAGGTACTGCAGCCCATGCAAGTGCAACGCCTTGTCTTAACATTTTTCTCCTCTTTTCATAAAGGGCTCTCGCCGTATTGTATATAAAGTGCAATGACCAACAAACATTGAATCACATACAACACAACACCACAAACACACACAAACAATGTAGGATACAAAGGGAGCTGAAGATCAGCAACAACACCCCAAAGAACTTCAAGCCAACCACAAATGAAAAACAAAGCACCGCTTGCCACCACTGCGAAGAGGCGAAGCTGATCAATGACAGAACATGGACTCAAAGATGGAGCCCTCAAGAAGGACACGACACCGGAGCACTGCCTCCGCCCGATCAAAAGACCAATTTTCACCCGGAGCATCAACAAGACATGGAGAACCATGACCGCGCCTTCAAGAAGGGCACGACGCCCTCATACGCTGCAGTCGTCGGTCTGGCCAAAGCCAGACAAGGAGAACCACAACCTCTTTGTGTTGGTGATATCTTTCTTCTTTCAATTGCACACACATACTTGCCCTGTATGGTCCCCAAAGAACTTAACTGCATATGGAATTCTTCGAAGGAACAATACGCATGCTGGGAGCGGAACAAGTGTGGACTTCTAAAGCTCCTTTGCGAGTTAAGTTCTTTAGATGGCTCGCTCTATTCAATAGATGCTAGACAGCGGACCGGCTATAGAACCGGGGACTTCAACATGCCTGCTGTGCTTGCAGGTGCTGGAAACTCCAAACCACCTACTGATGCAATGCCCTTTTGCCAGTAAAGTTTGGTTCATGGTTGCGATTGATGGGAACAATCTCATAAGCGCACACCTATGGCCCGGAGAAAGGAGATCAACGCTCTCATCAGCCTAACAATGTTCACAATCTGGAAAGAAAGAAACAACCGAGTCTCGGAAAATAAGCATGAGCTGGAGGCGAAGGTGGCCGATAAGATAGTAGCTGAGTTGTGCATATTGTTGTTAGCCTGGCGTGTGAAATAGTGTGCGGTTCGAACGGCAGCCTTGTATGAAATTTAAACATTGTCTGAAATAGGTGGAGGGTGCTACGACTTCTGTAAACTATAAGCTGTAAACTGAACTTCTGTTCTGGTCCCAATCTTATAAATCAACACGCAAAGCTCTTGCGTGTTCGAAAAAAAAGAACTCAACTAGTGGTTGTTCTTAATTTTGATGTCCTAAAAGCATGTATTGTTAATTTGCACTTCAAATTTCTAGATGCTGCAGGCTAGGATGTGAAAATATTGCACCTACACGCATTGGTGATTCATCTCTCTTAATTAGGTAAATGCATTACAGCCACACAATTCGTAACTCCATGGCCGTATAGAACCAAGCAATTATCCACCCTCAAGGGAATCTCTAGGTATGCCGGAATCGACATGTCCATGGCCGAATTGTATCTACCGTGATTTTACGGGGAGAAAAGAAAAAGGAACGCCAGTGGGGTTGGGGACAGAGAACGACATGAAGTCAAAGACAATAGTATCATTTTGCAAAAGCTTTTGTGATGATTCTTGTTGTTGTCTCCAATAATATGGTTTAGGATTTAGCAAAGCCGCATCGGTTTCCTCCTTGCTTTGCAGGGGCATCACCATATCCGGTGCCTCTTTCTTGTGCCCCTAATAACTATTTTTCTCCATTAATGTCGCCGTCACCTTTGGTGATTGTTCTTGCGGTCGTCTTTAACGAAGGATATCGGCAGAAGAAATCTGTTATCGCACAAGTTGTTGGTAGCGACACAAAATAGCCAATAATAAGATAGTAGCAAGATGCTCATGCGTTGCATGGAACATCACTAGTAGAAAAGGGGGCAATGGTCCAGGCCGGTCCAGCCCATTACTCCCGGTTCAATCCAGAACCGGGACCAATGGGGGCATTGGACCCAGTTCGTGAGCCCCGGGGCCGGCCGGGCCACGTGGGCCATTGGTCCCGGTTCGTCTGGACTTTTGGTCCCGGTTGGTGGGGCGAACCGGGACCAATGGGCCTCGCTCCTGGCCCACCATCATTGGTCCCGGTTGGTGGCACGAACCGGGACAAAAGGCAGCCCTTTAGTCCCGGTTCATGAGACCAACCGGGACCAATGGTGGTGCCTATATATACCCTCGCAAGCAAGAGCAGAGCACTTTGCTCTGCTTTTTTTCGGCCGAGGGGAGAGGGCTTGGTGGTGCTCTAGCTCACCTCCTATGCACACAAGGTGTTCGATGGAATGCCCGAGCCACACTACTTAAGGTTTCTCCTCTCCAAGCTCGACCGCCAAGCTCCATTTTCCTTAATATTTGTCTAGGTTTAGCGGTCCGTCACGCCCCGTCCCCGTCTTCACCGTCGTCGATCACCCACGCCGATCTCATCGCCGGCACCACCGTGGTGAGCCTCTTGTTCTTATCTTCTTTCTGAAAGGAAAAATATTCTTACTTGTATGTTATATAGATACTTGTATAATTTTCTTACTTTTATTATTGCATCTTATATAGTGCGAAGGTTTTGGTATCCGCCCCCGTCGGCCCTCGTCCTGTCTATGATTCGGATGTGGTATATATTATCTTTTCATAACTATTGGTTCATTTATTGTTTATGACAATTATGCCGACCAACGTGACATAGATTTTATTTATCTAGGAGGTTGTTGAACCGGAAATTCCAACCGACCCTATTGTCGAGAGGTTAAATTTAGTTGAAGAAGAAAACAATTTGTTGAAGGAAAAAATTAGAAAAATTGAGGAGGAGAAGATGATATTGGAGTTGCATGTTGCGGATGTCGTCGATGATCACAAGATCAAGATGGATGCAATGCGCTTGAAGATTAGAAAGATTAGAAAATATGCCATTCATACCAAGGCTTGGTATCATTATGCCGTTGGATCAGTTGTTACATTGGTTGCAATTATGATCGCATTTGTTTTTGCATTGAAATGTTTTACATAGTTTCAGTGTATGGTTTAATTAATTTAGATGCTCTGCAGAGCTTTATGTTGTTAGATGAGAACTATGTATGTACTTTGGTTTTAATGTGATGATGAACTTCTATTAATTTGGTCACTTAATTATCTATTCATGATGTTCTGTAATGATTTTTGACACACTTAATTATATATAATGCACACAGATGAACCGGCAATGGATGTACGGTTCAAGACACACCTCCGAGTACATTAAGGGCGTGCATGATTTTCTCGAAGTGGCTGAGGCAAACAAGCAGCATTGTTTTATGTGTTGTCCGTGCCCTATATGTGGGAATACAAAGTCTTACTCTGATCGGAAAATCCTCCACACCCATCTGCTTTACAAGGGTTTCATGCCACACTATAATGTTTGGACGAGGCACGGAGAAATAGGGGTTATGATGGAAGACGACAAAGAAGAAGAGTACGATGACAACTATGTGCCCCCTGAATATGGTGATGCTACTGAAGATCAAGAGGAACCAGACGATGTGCACGATCATGCTGCAACGGCGAAGCTGCTGAACATCAAGAGGAACCAGACGATGCGCCCGATGATGATGATCTCCGCCGGGTCATTGTCGATGCAAGGACGCAATGCGAAAGTCAAATGGAGAAGCTGAAGTTCGACCGCATGTTAGAGGACCACAAAAAAGGGTTGTACCCCAATTGCGAAGATGGCAACACAAAGCTCGGCACCGTACTGGAATTGTTGTAGTGGAAGGCAGAGAATGCTGTGCCTGACAAAGGATTTGAGAAGCTACTGAAAATATTGAAGAAGAAGCTTCCAAAGGATAACGAATTGCCCGACAGTACATACACAGCAAAGAAGGTCGTATGCCCTCTAGAATTGGAGGTGCAGAAGATACATGCATGCCCTAATGACTGCATCCTCTACCGCGGTGCGTACAAGGATCTGAACGCATGCCCGGTATGCGGTGCATTACGGTATAAGATCAGACGAGATGACCACGGTGATGTTGACGGCGAGCCCCCGTAAAGAGGGTTCCTGCGAAGGTGATGTGGTATGCTCCTATAATACCACGGTTGAAATGTCTGTTCAGAAACGGAGAGCATGCCAAGTTGATGCGATGGCACAGTGAGGACCGTAAGAAAGACGGGAAGTTGAGAGCACCCACTGACGGGTCGCAGTGGAGAAAAATCGAGAGAAAGTACTGGGATGAGTTTGCAAGTGAGCCAAGGAACGTATGGTTTGCATTAAGCATGGATGGAATTAATCCTTTCAGGAACAGAGCAGCAATCACAGCACCTGGCCCGTGACTCTATGTATGTATAACCTTCCTCCTTGGATGTGCATGAAGCGGAAGTTCATTATGATGCCAGTTCTCATCCAAGGCCCTAAGCAACCCGGCAATGACATTGATGTGTACCTAAGGCCATTAGTTGAAGAACTTTTACAGCTGTGGAATGGAAACGGTGTACGTATGTGGGATGAGCACAAATAGGAGGAATTTAACCTAAAGGCATTGCTGTTCGTGACCATCAACGATTGGCCCGCTCTCAGTAACCTTCCAGGACAGACAAACAAGGGATACCACGCATGCATGCACTGTTTACTTTACACCGATAGTATATACCTGGCAAGCTGCAGGAAGAATGTGTACCTGGGCCATCGTCGATTTCTTCATACCAACCATCAATGTCGAAAGAAAGGCAAGCATTTCAAAGGCGAGGCAGATCACCGGAAGAAGCCCGCCATGCGTACCGGTAATCCCGTACTTGCTATGGTCAATGATTTACACGTAATCTTTGGAAAGGGTCCCGGCGGACTAGCTGTTCCGAGTGATGCTGGGGGACACGCACCCATGTGGAAGAAGAAATCTATATTTTGGGACCTACCCTACAGGAAAGACCTAGAGGTCCGCTCTTCGATCGACGTGATGCACGTGACGAAGAACCTTTGCATGAACCTACTAGGCTTCTTGGGCGTGTATGGGAAGACAAAAGATACAGCTGAGGCACGGGAGGACCTGCAACATTTGCACGAAAAAGACGGCATGCCTCCAAAGCAGTATGAAGGTCCTGCCAGCTATGCTCTTACCAAAGAAGAGAAGGAAATCTTCTTTGAATGCCTGCTTAGTATGAAGGTCCCGACCGCTTCTCGTCGAATGTAAAAGGAATAATAAATATGGCAGAGAAAAGTTTCGAACCTAAAGTCTCATGATCGCCACGTGATTATGATGCAACCGCTTCGGTTGCATTGAGGGGCTTCTACCGAAAACGTCCGATTAGCCATTGTGAAGCTATGTGCATTCCTCAATGCAATCTCTCGAAGGTGATCGATCCGAAATCATACCAAGGCTAAGGAGTGGTGTGGTGCAATGTCTTGTCGGTTTCGAGCTGGTATTCCCACCATCCTTCTTCAATATCATGACGCACGCCCTAGTTCATCTAGTTGACGAGATTGTCATTCGGGCCCGTATTTTTACACAATATGTACCCCTTTGATAGGTTCATGGAGTCCTAAAGAAATATGTCCAGAATCGCTTAGGCCAAAAGGAAGCATCTCCATGGGCCATCAAACAGAGGATGTCATCGGGTTTTGTGTTGACTTCATTCTGGCCTTAAGAAGATAGGTCTACCTAAATCGCGGTATGAGGGGAGACTGACCGAAAAGGCACGCTTGGAAGGGACTCAATAATATGCAGGATGGATATTCTTGGTCTCAAGCACACTACACAGCTTCTAGAACTCTACCTTGGTGACCCCATATGTCGATGAACACAAGAACGATCTGCGCTCCAAACACCCGTAGAAAGGCGACGATCGGATTACATGTGAACACATTAGGACTTTCAGCAGTTAGTTGGAAGCACGACGAGGTGACAACACTGTTTGTGATGAGCTGTACTTGTTATCCAGGGACCATCTTTGACTGTATTGATTTGGAAAGGATACGAGATAAATGGGAATACATTTTACACGATTGACCAAGATCAAAGAGCACCAACCAAAACAGCGGTGTCTCGCTTTGATGCAACAATCGAGAGGGAAAGGAGACATATTATGGTTACATAGTGGACATATGGGAACTTGACTACGGACATGATTTTAAGGTCCCTTTGTTTAAGTGCAAATGGGTCAATCTGTCAGAGGCGGGTGCAGTGTAGACGACAAGACGGAATGACAATAGTGGATCTGAAAAATCTTGGGTACATCGACGAACCGTTCGTCCTAGCCAATGATGCGGCACAGGTTATCTATGTGAAGGACATGTCTACCGGATCGAGAAAGAGAAAGGATAAGGAAGCGAATACATCATACGATGAGCCAAAGCGCCACATAGTTCTTTTCAGAAAAAGGGACGTCGTGGGAGTGGAGGACAAAGATGACATGTCTCAAGATTATGAAAAGTTTCATGAAATTCCTCCTTTAAAGTCAAGGCTGACCCCAAAGATCCCGATAAACGATGAAGATTATCCATGGTTACGGCGCAATAAGAAAATGACACAAGCGAAGAAAAAGTGAAGACTTTCTCCCAACTATTATGATGATACCATGCCAACTTTGTAATCGATTTAGTATGATACCATTGTCCGTTTTGTACATGCAAATGCTATGTGTGGGTCAATTTATGATACCATGCCAACTTTCTACTTTTTCAGAGTTCATTTGAAATGCTTTAATGTTTTATGGTTTGGCCCTTGTAAAAATTAAAAATAGCAACAATAAGTATTTTGTTGTAAGTAGAAACAAAATAAAATAAATAAAGCAAGAAAGAAAACAAAAAAACAAAAAAAGTGTTTTCAAATTTGAAAAGTAATGGCACTAACAGAAAGTTTATAATTTTCCTAAAACTAAAAGCAAAAATAATTAAAAAATAAAGCAAAAAAAGAAAATAATGCAGAAAACAAAACAAAAAAACAGGAAAAAAATAGCAACAATAAGTAAAGAAAAAAATGCCTCCTACTGGGCCCCCACGGCCTGAATACGACATGAAACCCTACTATGGGCCAGGATTCAGGCCCGCGATAGGCCCAGTAGGCCCACCATGCAAAGTTTAGCAAGTAGGCCCGAAAGCCTGCGGTCTAGAGGAGTTCGAGAGGGGTGCGGCAGTGGGGCTTATAAACCATTGCGCGCCCCTCTCAACTAGCGAGGTGGGACTAAACTTTGGCCCCGACAGGCAAAGACAGGATTTGGTCCCGGTTGGTGGCACCAACCGAACTAAAGGGGCATTGGTCCGGTTGGTGCAACGAACAGGACCAATGCTCCTTGTATATAAGTAGCACTGGAGTTTCTGAGTTCATCGCCACCAGTTGCCGCTTCAACGACGCCGAGCACATCGTCGCCGCCAGCTGCCCGTCGCCGCCGCCGCCACCCTTCTGCCGTTGTCGCCGTTGCCGCGCCGTCGTCGTCCGCCGCCTCCCGAGCCCACGCCTGCCTCCCGAGCCAGCGCCGCCGTCATCGCCGCCAGCTACCCGTCGCCGTCGCCCCGCTTCACGCGCGCGCCCGAGCCTCGCCACGTCGCCGTCGCCCGCCCAGCAGCGCCGCCACATGTGAGCCGCCACGCCGCACCGCTCTGCTCTTTTTTTCATTTTATTAGTTTAATTTTTTGTTCAATGTATATGTGTATGTATATATATATATATATATATATATATATATATATATATATATATATATATATATATATATATATATATATATATATATATATGCTCTGTTTTTTTCATTTTTATTAGTTTAGTTTTTTGTTCATATATATATATATATAATGTATATGTGTATGTATGTGGCTATGTGTATGGAGATGTTCAAAATTGTTCAGAGCATGTTTTTGTTCATATGTGTATTAATGTTTTCATATATGCAAAAGATAGATTTTTAGAAAAGTTAGGTTTTTTTTTCTGTTCATAGATTTTTTTGGTGATATTAATTATTGTAAAATATGCAAATGTTTGTATATTCATATGAACAATGCATTAGGCAAAACCTTTGTTTTTTCAAATTTTCTATTTGAACATTTTTTTAAAACAAGCAATACTAAAAGAATGAGAGGAAAAGGAAAATAAGAAGAGGAAGAAAGGAGAAAAGAGGAGCGGAAGAAGAGGAGAAATAAATAAGAGGAAAAAGAAGAAAAGAAGAGGAGAAGAAGAAAGGAATAGAGGAGAAAGAAGAAAAATAGAAGAAAAAATTCTATTTTTCTTCTTCTCTCTATTCCTTCTTCTTCTTCTCTTTTTTTCTTCTTTTTTTCTTCTTCCTTCTTCCTTTCTCTTTTCTTCCTTTTCCTTAATTATTTTCCTTTCTCGAGGAGAAGAAGAAAAGAAGAGGAGAAGAAGAAAGAAAGGAATAGAGGAGAAAGAAGAAACTTCAACACGAGCTAGGGGTGGTGCGATACCCTCTCCCCGATAACATTATTTTCCCATGTATATGTATGTTGCGTCGTTGTCGATATAACCCCCTCTAGATAACTTCGACATGAGGGGCGGTCGATATATATACCCCATCTCGACCGTGATAACTTATACAACTGCAGCACCCCCCTCGGCCCTCTCGCTCGACCAAAACTCTCGAGGACACCCAAACCCTAGAGAGAAAACGATGTTGGTCCCCCTCCCGCCGCGCCCCTACCCGACAAATTAACTCTCTCGAGGCCACCCTAATTTATCAAGTTAAAAGAGCGTTGTCGTCGAGGGCACCCCAAACCCTTGAAGCGTTGTGTCGAGGCGACCCCAAACCCTAGAGAAGCAGCGTCGAGGCCACTAACATGATTCCTTATTGAGATTAGCTAGCTATTTCTACGTTTGCCACTAATATATATATATCCATCTGTACCATGTTTGAATAATAATTGACATGTTGTAAATATTTGCAGAAACTATGGAGCACTCCCGAGACGAAAACAGAAGCGATGTTGGGGGAAATAATCGCACAAGGAAGTGATGAAGTTGCGTCATTTCTCAACGAGACCGATGGTCAGGAAGGACTGGACGATGAAGAAGAGGGCTAGTTCATGACGGCTTCGACCCATTAATGCCGGTACAAGAAGAGGACTATGTTCATGATGGCTCAGGTGACACAATGGAGGTACAAGAAGGAGACCGTCCGATCGCTTCGTCACCGAACCGAGTCCGCCAGTATATATATATTAGTTAAGCCCGTGCTGACTAGTTAATTGATGCATCCATTGTTTTGGTATATGTACACATATTAATTACTCTCGTCTTTCTTCCTTATAATTTCTAGCCCTCCGGATCGAGCACAACTTCGGTAAGTTGAGCTCGGATGAAAAGTTTGAGATCATAGAAATCGCGCCCGACGGCGAACCGATTGAACCCATCCGGACAAGGAAGGCATTTTCTGCTCAGTGCAGGGTTCTTGTTAGGGACAAGATCCCGATCAGCATCCAGCAATGGTATAAGCCTGCTAAGGATGAAGACCCTGAGGTGTCTTATGTCAATGATCAGAAAGAAGATCTTTGGACTCAGCTTAAGGCAAATT
Source organism: Aegilops speltoides (assembly GCA_021437245.1). NCBI lineage: Eukaryota > Viridiplantae > Streptophyta > Magnoliopsida > Poales > Poaceae > Aegilops > Aegilops speltoides. The sequence continues at coordinate 509,647,621 of CM038143.1, forward strand.
TCACCCTACCGCCAGAGGAGGATCCGGAGAAGACAGTTAAAGAGCAATTAATCAAGTCTTGTGCTCTTAAGAAGATGGCAACCCTAATGAGGAGGTGGAGGAAAGAGTTGAACTAGTTTGTCGAGAAAAAAAAGACACCAGAATTCATCGGCAAATATGAGAAGATCACAGATCACTGGCCCACATTTGTGGCCCACAAGACATCGGAAAAGAGTAAGAAGATGTCGGTGACAAACAAGCAAAATACTGCGAAGAAGAAGCTTCACCATCGCACAGGGTCAGGTGGCTACCTCAAAGCCCGCCTAAGTGGTCCAAGGCTGAGCATGATCTCGCTTGAAAAGGGATCGAACCAGAGACAATGTCTGGCTGACCGTTGCGGACTTGGTTCTTCGGGCTGGCGGAACCTTGGACCTAGAATGAGGAAGTGTCGATGGGACGGACGAGCAATCGCAAACACCAGCCAAGAACCTTCGACACTATATCGATGCAGCAAGAACGAGGGACGTTCCTTCAAACAAGGAGAAGGACGAGCTCACAATGGCCCTTGGGAATCCCGAGCACCACGGATGACACGAGGCACGCCAGCTCCATTCCGTGGAAGGTTGGTTTTCCGGACGCAGGGGTTACAAAACCCACGAGAGGAGGAAGAAAGCGAGCAGACCAAATGCAGCGCTGCACGAAAGGGTAATGGGGCTAGAGGAACGAGAAGAGAGACGAGAAGCAGCAGATCGTAACAAACGACCTGCCAAGCTTCCCCGGTTACCCGCCATCTCAGCGGAGAAGCAGCGTGGCTTCCACCGAGCTGCTTCACCGAGCATGTCTTGACGGCTCTCGCCAGCTATCCGTGGATGGTATCACGAGTCTCAAAATTGCCACATTATGGCGCGATGGATGAATTTGAAGGTCAAGGCGGCTATTGGCCAAGTTTATCCTAGTGGACCCGCACAACTTATCACCGCCACTGATTCCGTATGATTTGCTAAGGTGATGGTGGATGAAATAACGGAGGATTTGAGGACCTCATGCTTGAGCACCCTACCGGTGAAGGGGAGAATAGGCTGGGTTCTGCTCTGAAGACTCCATGCCTATGGCGGAAGGATCTCATCAACCTTCTGAACTGGACGCCTCCGCCTTCTCCTCCTCCTCCGGCGAGTCAGGGCACTCCGCCTCCTTCACCGCCTCCTCCTCCGGGAGTGACGATCAGGGCACGCGTGACGGCACTCCGCCTCCTCCACCGCCTCCTTCTCCGGCGAGTGACGATCAGGGCACGCGTGGTGGCACTCCGCCTCCTTCTCCTGCGCGTGGTGGCACTCCGCCTCCTCCTTCTCCGCCTCGCCAGCAAGGGCGGAAGAGACCCGCCGCCGCCCCGGCTGCTCCGGCGCATTGTAGTCCTTCTCCTCCACCTCGTAAGCAAGCACGAAAGAAGACAGACGCCGCAGCCGCTCCGTCTGCTCCGGCGTCTAGCAGCACAAGAAGAGGAGAGAGACAATACAGATATGGTCCACCTCTAAGGCCTCTAGAGAAGTTACCGTACGAGAGGACCAAGGAGGAAAACAATACGATCATGCAGCCCACGTGAAGGAGTTCTTTGAAGGGTGAAAGCAAAGAGACATCCACCTCCAAGGAGAAGGTAGATCCGTGAAAGCAAAGCGCACTCGATGCCCCGAGGAAACCACCAAAGTCTCCGCCGAGAACCAACTATGAGCGCATTACTGAACAGACATATCTCCAAGCCAAGCGGTCGGGAACTACTGTCAGTGATAAAAGGTTAAAAGAACGAGCAAAGGGGAAAAAAAATTGCCCAGCTCGGCGAACAAGCGCAGCAATCGTGCCCCCCGCTCAATGTGTCTAATCCTCCGGGGACGGTGGCTGGTTATGGCAATCTTGAAGATTACCTGCCTGACGATGCACTTTCTGGACGAATTCAGATACGAGTACGGGAAGCCTCTCGTCAAAGATGAAAAATCTCTAACAACAATGATGCGAAGATTCCATAGTTGGTACATGAAAACCTGCAGAGAGTCTGAGGGGAAGAACAGTTTGTATCTGAACATTAAAGAGGAGCACGACCTCGTTTCAAATGATCTGTTGTGTGTTCCATTTGAGGAGTTCTTCGAGTTCTTCAATCAAAAGGCCCTCGATAAATTAATGGACTTTTTCTACTGCCTGTAAGTACTATTTATGTCATTAAGTCTCTATATATAGCTCGGCTCTTTCATTGCATGTATTTATAATTAATTATCCTCAATATATTGTGCAGATTGAAGATCGTCGAGTGCAAAAAACAAGAAATTTATGATATTTGGTTTATTAACACAAATATCATAGATGTATTTCTGGTTGAAAAGCACATCGAAGAGGCCGAGGACAACTTGCTACAATCGTTGAACAAAAATCAAAACAAAGATACCATACTCTTTCCTTACAACGGCCCATGAGTGTTACTGTCGTGTGCATATTCGGTTTCCCTTATTACTCGAGCGAGGTTATAGTAATGTAATTGATGAGTTATGCATGCGTGCGCAGGTACCACTATATTCTTCTGGAGATTAAGCTTGAGCGGGGACTAGTAACCGTCTTAGACTCGAGACGGAAAGATCCCGAAACCTATGCGGACATTACTGAAATGCTCACCAAGTAGGTTCAGTCGATCATTATCGCACCATATTGGCAACTTTTTGTTCATTTCCTGATATCTCAAGTAATAATAATTATTTTCTTTGTCTTGCAGGGTTTGGAATAAGTTCACCGCACAAGCTCCGGGACTGCCGAAGGAGCTGCGATATACATACCCGAAAGTAAGTACTACTGGCTAGCTAGTTACGCGCATCTCCTGTTGATTCTATAGCTATACTTTCATCAATGCCATTTATAATGCTTCAATATCGGTTTGATTGACCTCTATTTCTCGTAAAGTGCTTGTGGCAGGAGGAAGGGAATGATTTCTATGGATACTACGTGTGCGAGTTCATCCACAACGCGACTTTGAAAAACAAGCGGGGCTACTCTAGAAGACAATGAAGTGCGTAAGCAATAATATTCACAATTTCATTTTATTACACCATCATTTCTGTTGCGTTTCATTCATATGTATGTATTAATTAACCTCCTTCTTCAAATTAGACGTGGCAGATGCGGGATGAACTCCTAGAACCAGATCGCATGAAAGCAATTCAAGAGGAATTGGCGGGATTCTTTCTTGAACACGTCATCAGTAAAGCCGGAGAATACCATGTGGAAATTGATTTCAAATGCTAGGGGTTTGTAATTAAGAGATCTTATACATATTGTACATGTATGCAGCCAGTAAAAACTTGTTGTTCGACCAATCTCTCGGAGAAGGAGAGGTCGATCGATCACTTCTCTCGGTATGCATGACGAACTTCTGTACTGAACGGTTCTCTCGATCACTTATGTATATATACCACGAAGCGTCGACCAAGCATGGACATAAGAGAGGACACTTTCTCTATTAATTAGCTAGCTAACACAATATACTGAAACACCTAAATTAACCCCCAAAACCCCCAACCCCTCCTTTCAAAAAAACCCCACCCTTTGGAATGCAGACGCGTGGATGCCTTTTGATCCCGGTTGAGCCACCAACCGGGACCAAAGGTCCTCGACTGGGCTCGGCGCACAGGGCCACGTGGAGGCACATTGGTCCCGGTTCGTGTTTGAACCGGGACTAATGGGTGGAGGTATTAGTAACGACCCATTAGTCCCGGTTAATGAACCGGGACTAAAGGCCCTTACGAACCGGGACTAATAGGTGTTTTTCTACTAGTGCATCAAGATGCATTTGTATGAGTAGTTTATCTTGTGGGAGAAAAGGATAAACGAGGAAAGGCCTTATTTGCAAATGTGGAGAGGGGTGTGGGTATCTTTTCGCAAAATTGCCATAGTTTCCTTCCTATCCGTCAGATATAAATCGGACGGCCTATATTGCAGGATGGCAGGCACACCATCATCACCAACTCTGTATTTCATAAGAGTAGAGATGTTCATTTGTGCCAAAATGGTCCGAGTGCTGTTGCGGTTTAAAAAGAGAATATATACTGAAGTGAATGTCATGGTTTATAAATAAGGCATTGGAAATGCACGTGAAAATTTTAATGTATTGCAGTATTCACGCAGACGCAAACGTTGAGAGTGTATATTACAGTATTCTCTAATATATTTTAATGAAAACATATTCGGTGCTTCTCTCTTGCGCCACTCATAGTTGTCTTTTCTCCGCTGATGTCACTGTCGCCTTTGGTGATGATTCTTGAGGTCGTCTGCAATGGAGGATATCGGTGGAGGATACCATCGCATTAGTGTTGTATGTTCACTATACGAGCTCTTAACCGTGACACATGCTAATAGGATGTGCTCATTTGGGATGAAACGGTGTGATGCCTTGACGGTTTACAAGTAGAAGAAACATCGAAAGTAAATGTCACTGTTTATTGAAACCTATGGAATATGGGATCAGAGGAATTTCTCAATAAAGCGTTGGAAATGCGGAATGCCCATAATGACCAAACACAGGTTAAATGATCTATTGAGGTGGATGAATCCTTAGCCCACCACCGTAAGGTCTTAGTCTCGATGTCTTTGTGCTCCTCACCAATATGTATCACTCCCTCCGTCTCATAATATAAGTGCGTTTTTTACACTAGTGTAGTGCCATAAACGCTCTTATATTAGGGACGCAGGGAGTATTCCTGTATCAATGGAAAACGACATTCCAGTTGATAACAAGTGCCTATATGTACTAACAAAATCACTCCCAAGTGGAGCGTTTGCGTTTGGGCTTCTTGAAACCTGCAAAAAGTTGCACCGCACAATTCTTTTGACGCACAATACTAGGAACCTAGGACCATGTCAACCTTTTATTTTTTTCAGGAAAAAGTCCATTTTAAACCTTGAACTTGTAGAGGTCGGACGAAATGAACCCTCAAGTCGAAATCCCGGTCGATTGGACCCTAAACTCTGCAATCCCGGTCTAAATCAAACCCTGACATCGTTTCAGCTGGGATTCGTCTGGTGGGCCGGCCCGTTACAGTTTTTTTCGTTCAAAAACAAAAATTCCAAAGGCGCAAACCGGGGCAGATCCTATTTGACGCCCGCAGGCGTCAAAAGGACGTGGCTTCCCTGAAGCCTGCACACCCGACGCCTCATTTGGGCCAGCCCACGGTCGCGATGCTTTTTCTTCTTTTTCCTGTTTCTTTCATTTCTTTTTATGTTTATATTTCTTTTCTTTCATTTTCTTATTATTTATTTTTTCTTCTTTCTCGTATATTTCTGTTCAGCATATATTTAAGAAAATGTTCAACATCTTTAGGAAAATGTTCAGTGTGTATTTAAAACTGTTCAACGTATATCACAAAATGTGCAGTGTATATTTAAACGTGTTCATCATTTGAAATTTCAAAAAATTTGTTCATGTTTTCAATAAATGTTGATGTTTTTAAAAGTTTGATCAATCTAAATTTGTTCACGATTTTCAAACGTTATTAACATTTTTTAAGGAAAATCATTCTTTTTTGCCAAGAAATTTTGAAAAAAGAAAGGGATCTGCCGTTGTACATAGTAGTTTTACTTATCAGGTGATGTAAATTGCTTCTTAAAGTGAAGCGCCTCAAATTTAACACTAGAAGACGTCATGTCTGTTGGTTTGGAAGATGTATCCACTAGCGGCAGATCTCGAGTTCGAGCTTTACTATTGTAACAATAACAATTTTCTGGCAAAAAAATTTATGCGCCTGGATTTTGTAATATCCATTGAACATTGGATTTTGTAATATCCATTGAACATTTTCTTAATGCACGATGAACATTTTAAATTATACACAATGAACATTTTGGGAAAACTATAAATATATGTGTTGAACAATTTTCAAATATGCATTGAACATTTGTAATATACGTTGAACAATTTTCGAATACACATTAAAAATTTGTGTTATATACACTGGACAAATTTTAAACATAGGGTACAATTTATATTCTTTGAGCAATTTTATAATGCGTGATGAACTTTTTGTAATATACCGTGAATATTCCTAAATATACAATGAAACTAATATAAAATGAACATTTTATAATGCATGATGAACTTTTTTGTAATATACCGTGAACATTCCTAAATATACAATGAACATTTTGTAACACTATAGGGAAAAATAAACAGTAAAAATAAAAAAAAGATTATAAAGAAAAAAAGAACCAGGAAAGGAAAACCGAAAAAAAAAACAAATAACGAACGAAAAAACAGAAGCAACGACGCGCAGCACGGGCTGCCACGAACTGGGCCGGCCCACCCGCGGGCGCTGCGGGCGCTTCCTCCCCAATCCCGGTCATTCTTTGCAATCCCTGTTTGGAAAATGACCCGAAGGTTTGATTTAGACCGGGATTGCAGAGTTCAGGGTCCAATCGACCGGGATTTCGACTTGAGGGTTTGTTTCGCCCGACCTCTACAAATTCAAGGTTTAAAATGGACTTTTTCCTTTTTTTCAACCGAAATTCAATTTTGCAAAATGGCGTTATCTGAAACAAGTTTACATATATGTAATTTGGTCAGAAGCCGCACGAGCATTCACAAAATAAACATCTCTTTTAGAAACACCGAATACAACACAACATAGCTGATACACCACTAGTCCACCACTAATGGCACATACTCACACAACATTAACCGGAGTCGTGGTTCTTAAAGATTGACAAAGCCATAATAGACGTCTCGCTATCAGCGAAAACATCACCTTATACTAATAATATGCTGCCTTATGAGACACAACAACATGTGGTTTGCTCTCGGGTGCAGCAGTTGTATAACAAACAAGCTTGATCAAAAGAAGACGAGCAAGTGGCAAGTGATGCACAAGGTCCCCGCACATCGATGGCCTAATAGTACCAGTAGACAAATTAATTAACCACAATGCAGACGCAGCATGTATATCTAGGTATAGTACGTCAATACACCACGTACATATACATACACACGTACATACATGCAAGTTACGTACACACACATACTCACACGTACACAAGGTGGAAAAGTTAACCAGCGGAGATCGATGACGAGATGGATGCGACGGTGGCGGCCGCCGGCGCGCACGAGCTAGCTGTGCTTGCTTCCATCGAATGGCCGAATCATCAGCCAGCCAGCTAGGCTAGACTAAACGTCGATGACGCGGAAGGCGTCGCGGTTCTTGATGACGACGTCGTACATGTGGACGGAGCTGAACTGGCCGAAGTCCTTGGGGAGGGAGATGAGGTCGACGGAGGAGCGCTTGTGGAACCTGAGCATACAGTCGCCCGCGGCGCCGCCCCCGCCGGCGTAGTAGCGCTCCCAGCCAAGCGCGACGAGCTTGCGCTCCAGGGAGGCGTAGGAGGCGACCACCTCCCCCGTGGGCGTGTGCAGCAGCGCCTTGCGCCGGACCGCCCCGCCTCCCGGTGGCCCCGCCGCCGACGCCGGGTGGTTCTCCACAAGCTTCACCACCCCGTTGCGGAACACCCACACGCCAGACATGGCGCTATGTGTGATATGGTGATCGCTCGCAGGGTGGCTTGGTGGCCTCGATGTGTACTTGATTAGTGTGGTGTTTGTACTTTGGTGGTTGTTGAGGCTGCGATGTGGAAAAGGATGGGGCGTGGGAGGCTATAAATAGAGGCGGCCGGTGCATTGCCGCCAGCGGTGCACTGCATCATACGTACGTTACGTCTCGATGGCGAGAGCGCACGCGCGCATGGCCCCGCCGTGTTTATTCACACTGGGCGAGACAGTGCTCGATTATATGTACTCTGGTATTTGTTTTCTAGTTAAGATCTCTATCGGATGGAGATAAGATCTACCAGTAAACAATGATGAGAAGCGAACCGGTAGAATAGTTAGAAGTACAATGGTATCTCAAGCCCATCAGGGTTCAAGTTTTGGACTTGACATTGGTCCTCTGAATTTATTCATCAATCCCAGGAAAGAAAATTACAATCAAAACCGAAGAAACCCTAAAACCCCTCAGTTTGACACTGATGCCCATCACCTGCCTCTGCACCACAACAACAACCACGAAAAAAAGAATGACAGATCACCTCCTCATCGGAACTTGACGCAGCTTCACCACTGATGCAGTTTTGTGGATCCCCACGGTGACTCACCAAAACCGAAGCCATTGTCGTTGAACTAATTAGACCGGGGCAACACCCTGGATATGCCATCGAACTCTAGATCTGTCACCCCGACGCCAGAGGAGAAAACCATACCTATCTTCCACCAATCACAACCCCAACACACAATCCGTCTTCTAGATGTCGTTAATGCAGACCACTTCAGCGCGTTCGCGCTGGAGCAGACGTCGTCGCAACAGTACACAAGTCCGCCACAAGGATGCCGTTGCCACCACGACATCCCCGCTTGGATAGGCTAGTTCCCAAACCCATCACCACCCATACAGTTGATCGCCTTGTTGAGAAAGGAATTTGAGCTTCTTTATTCAGCGTCGCTGCCACCGCCGAAGCCAAGACGTCAAACGACCCAAAATCTAAGCTACTAAGCCCCTAAAACCTAAAGCTACATGATCCGGACGCACGGGATCAGGCGACCCCCCTAACCATCGACGACTGAGAGGTCGTTGGCCGAGGGGAGCCACCGAAGAACGGCGCCGAAAGATTGGCCTCTTCTGACGACGGCTAGGATTCTAGTCACCTGGCACCCGAGAGAAAATGCTTCACACGTGGCTTATGAGCGTCTGTGTCTATTACTGCGGCCAGTCATTGCTGCGAGGGGTGCACTGCATGGCATCGTCTCGATGGCGAGAGCGCACGGGCGCATGGCCCCGCCGTGTTTATTCACTCTGAGCGAGAGAGTGCTCGATCGAATATAAGTACTCTTATTTTTCTTCAGTTATTAAGATCTCTATCGGATAGAGATAAGTTCTACCAGTAAACAATGATGAGGAATTTCGTATACCGCACACGTGCATGTCCAAGTGGTGATGTGCATATCGGCGTGCACTGGCCGATCAAGGAACGGACGGTCGGCATGGAAAGGAATGCCTGGGCGGTTGTACGTGCAGCATCTCATTCGCCACGGCATGTGCCAACCCTATGATGTTGGACAATAGATACTCTGCGTAGGAGGAGACCATGCATCCATCTAAGATACGTAAGTGTAGTCAGCTAGTATGTACGTGTAGGCAGTAGACTATCTTAGCCATTAAGATACGTATGTTCTCTCAACGCAGATACACGCATATCAAATGTGGTAGCTATCAATTTTCGGCCGGAATCTCGAGCATGTTGGTGACGGCGACTCGTCAACATTCCGTTATGTGTACGCATGCATACTAGTACCACCTACTCCTACGAACGTTCTTCGATTCTTCTACGGTGCGAGGTGCAATTTGATGCACGTATATACGGTCGGAGTATGTAAAGGAGCAGCAATAGTGCTGTAGCTGTAGGTATGATGTGATCCATGAGCGACGGCTGATGTGCGGCCGACCGACGGGAATCATGCCATACACACGCTGACACGCATATGATTAACTTACGCGTTTGCTATTATTAAGTCGTTTGAATTTACAACTTGTGCCAGCAATATCCGGAGAGCCCAGGCCGAGATGGAGCCGGTCACGACTAGAGGCGGTGTCCTCAGATGCCAAGCCGGGAGCAACCCGAAGCCAGGAACAACACAGCTGAAACGAGTCCGAGGTTGGTTGGTCTGGGTGTGGTGGGTGCTCGATGGAGCTGGGGAAGACGTCGACGCTAGAGAGGATGGCTAGGGACGCCGACTAACCCACGGCGGTGGAGGCGGGGAGTACGGTGAGGTGAGGCATGTGTAGCAGCGGCGTAGCGCCTGTGGCCGCTGGTGACGGTAGCAGGAGGCCTAGCCGGTGTCGGAGGGAGGCCGGAGGAAGAAGGCGAGCTGATGACGATCCAACGACTACTAAATCGACCAAAGATGTTTTCTTTAAGTCAGCCAACGAATAGTTTGTATTCCTCGGATCCAAAATAAGTGTTGTGGTTTTGGCTGTATTTTTCTTATTGAATTCGTGGTTGTAGTCTTTAATTAGCTAGCTGATGTGATAGGTGAGCGACGGGTGACGGCCGACGGGAATCATGCCATGCATGCATAGCGCAAGGAGCAGTGCTATCGATGGAATCCAATCCCTTGATTCACGGGCCTAGACAGCCCGTAGCTGCAGCTAAAGGCTAGGCCTGCATATGGAAGCATCCATCGATTCGCCGATCGATTGGTCGGAACGTTGCATAGAAAGGAGAGAAGAAGATATAGCCACAGCTACCTAGCTACATACTCCCTCCGGTCCTTTTTATTCTGCACATTGGTTTTGCCGAAAGTCAAACTTTGCTAAGTTTGACCAAATTTATATTAAAATTTCTTAGCATCTATAATATTTAATAAATATAATATGAAAATATATTTCAAGATGAATCTAATGATATGGTGTTGTTATGTGAATGTCTATAATTTTTTATATAAACTTGGTCAAAGTTGAATGAGATTGACTTCAGACAAACCTAATATGCAGAGTAAAAAGGACCGGAGAGAGTACGTCACGGGTGACCGCAAATAGTCTCTCTCTCATTCCTGAACCTCACTGTCATTTCGAGATCGACTTTATGCTCGAGCAATTACGCGATAAGATAGCTGGACTGATTGATCGCGACGGAACCATGTGTGCGTGCATCCAAGGATTCGGAGCCCATTTGCTTGGACCGGGTTTTCGTTATCTGCTCTGCCCTCCATGCCTTGAGTGGGAATATAGTTAACTTTGAGTTAATTACACAAAAATCATACTCCATTCATAGAAAAAAGAACCACACCCATAACATATTTTCTTCAGAAAATTTTCAACACAAAACACCTTTGAAAACCTTATGAACATCCGCATATCAACACCAAGAATTAGATGTTAACGTGGATGTAACTATTTCCTTGAGCTGGTGGAGCCCCGTTATGCACGGAGTTTCCAAACCTGCTCATGTTTTGTGTAGATCCGACACTCTTGGTCTTTGCGGCGGTTCAAAATGGTAAATGAAATATCTTGTTCCGTCGCTCATTTGGCCCTGTGGAGGTGGTTGTGTGGTCTAGTTTGCAGTCAACCCTCCATCCTGGGTTCACGGATTACCTAGACTCCGCGTCCTGCAGCCTTACTCTCTCGGGAGATTTTTCTGTGGCATCGGCTTACCACGCGCTCTACCGTAGGCCGATTATTACTTGGATCGCACCCCTTTGGAAGGCGACTCCCCCATTGAAGATCAAAATATTTGTGTGGCAATTGTTTGGGGAACGCCTCCCGTCGGGGACGGAGGTGCTCAAGAGGTATGGCCCTAATGGGCTATGTCCCCTTTGTGGGGTTTCCGGAAACATGGACTCACATCCTCTTCTCCTGCATGGTGTCTCGCGTGCTTTGGAGGTTTGTCCGGGAGAACCTTGGGCCGGATTGGGAGGCTCAAGACCTGGCAGGCTTCCTCCAGGCCTGAGTTGTTTTGACCGGGAGGAAGAGGTGGCTGTTTAGGCTAGTTTTTGCGGCATTAGCTTTGACTCTTTGGACGACGCCTAATAAGATGGTGATCGGGCGGATCTTCTTTCAACGGGCCTCTGGCTCCTTCTTTAAATTTCTTGCGTTCTTGCAGCATTTGCACCTGCTGGCTAGACAGCGGGACCGCGACCAACTGGGACAGATGCTGGATGCGCTATATAGCACGGCACGCCACATCGCTTCGCTGGTGCCTACATGATGTGATGGCCACTTGGTGGTATTTTTCTATTTTTCTTTTATGTTTTATTTGAGGCGCCCATGTGTTGCGGCCCCAAAAGACTTTTTATTCTGGTATGTTGCTACTCATTGTGTGGACTTGTTGGATGCTTTATTTGTAAAGCATGGCGAAAGCTTATTTCGAGAGATATAACTGTTTTCTCTCTCCTTTTACCCCCTTGGGTTTTTTAGCCACATACAGTTGCATCGTCCACCTGTATAGCCAGTAGGTGTAGAAGTACTTGAGCATATTCATGGATTTGGGGGCTCTTTGGATGGCATCCAGCAATTGACTGACCAATTTTTCGGCGTTGACTCAAGGCTTCGGAATGCATTTGGAAGGTGTCCAAATGTTCGGATCCA